>JAHZNP010001769.1:0-14638 GCA_020615345.1 Triops cancriformis | reverse complement strand
GTCTTATTAGTTACTTGCCAAGTTTAGCTTTCTGCCTGCCTTCCAGTTGCTCCGCCTACGATATTGGTATCGCCGTAGCTGATGGTATCGGCAGCCACGCCTTCGGCCAAACGCAGATCGTTCCTTACACGGATGAAGATTTCTGTACTGTGGCTGGTACGGAACGCGAATACGATGGCGCCACTATCGCAGTGATGTACGAATTTCCAGACTTTATTGAAATGGGAGATTATAGATATTTATAATTTTTATGTAATTTTACAGCGTTTGCTTCAGCCTTGTTGCGCTATTCCTGGTACTAGGAACCGCGTACGACGGGTATCTGCAATGGAAATGCGAATCGCAAGCAGATTTATCGACATCCAGTCGCGTTTTGATCAGCTTTTCGGTTTTGACGAACGGTTCCAAAATTCTCAACACCAACGCCTCTGCGGAAGGAAATCTAGCTTGTTTGCACGGAATTCGCTTTTTGTCAATGACCTGGGTCGTTTTGGGTCACTCGTGGATGGAAAGTATTTCTGCACCGGATGCTAATACCTATCAAGCCAAACAGGTACTCAGAAAGACAAAGTCTCCTTTGGCTTCCGATTTTAAACATAATAATAGAGAATAATTGCTTCGAAGTTATTGTCTTCGAATCGAATATTATATCTGATTAGAGAAGTGAATTTCGTCTGATCAGCAATACCTACGAAATTTGTTAGGACCGGATAGAATTATCTTTGAGGAAAATGCCATATGATTAAGATGTTACATTTCTGGCAATATTCATGTCAAATTTTCTAACAAATGAAAGAAAAGATTGGATCTGATATCTATTTCGATCCGTTCTTTTTCTTTACTTTCTTATTAGTGTCACGTGCGGCCTGGGGAAATGCCCGTGGCCTTTGAACTAAGGGAAAGGGATTTCGTACTCACGTTTTCTGTTCTTTCTGTTGTACTGATTTTCTGTTTCTCTTCTGCTTTGACATGTGTTTTCCAGAGCATTCTTTGTCGAGTCGGCAAAGGTTTTTGTGAAAGGAGGCAGTTGTCGACGAGCGCTGCGAAAAGAAAGATAGGAAAGACAGTAGTAGTTGTTTTAAATGCGTTAATTTCCCGGCTCACGTTACGAAATGCTCTGATAGGATATGAAAGTGTTGCAAATAATTGGTAGTTGTCTAAGATCTGAGGAAAAAGAAATCCGGAAAACGAAAAAATGTAAGTAAACACGTCAGAACTGCAAAATAAATAAAAAATCATACAACAGAAAAGTGCACATAGAAAGTTGATACACCAGAAACTAGATTATCATTTTTAATTAATCGAAACCTTGCAGGATGCATTTCTATGGTCATTCCAAGCCATAGGGAATGCTTCAGTGTCGGTCGATACTTTCTTCTTTTTAAGTGGCCTACTGGTCGCTTATGTTGCCTTGAGGGAAATGGACAAAAGTAAAGGCAAACTCAACGTACCGATGATGTACCTTCATCGCTATTTAAGGTACGTCTACGCTGTTTCATGAACTGAACTTATTTCTTCCTGTATACACTTACTGTATTGTAAAAAACATAAAATATAAGTAAAATAAAAAATAATACTACAATTTGTATTTTTTGCGTTTGTAATGAAGATATTTTTCCGTTTCCTTAACTTTCGCAGGTTGACTCCGGTTTACGCGTTTATTTTGGCATTCGTGGCCACTTTGCTGGTGTACGTGGGTTCTGGCCCGTACTGGGGAAGTACAATTGCTATGGCGAACGCTTGCAGAAATAGCTGGTGGCATCATTTCTTGTACATTAACAATTTCTTCCCAAAAAGCCTCGACGATATGTTGGTATGAGAACGGAACCTTGCGCAGAAATAGCTGTCAGTACTTACTTTTTTTTCCAAAAATTACTCTTTTACAGTGTATGGGCGTAACCTGGTACTTGGCCAACGATATGCAAATGTTTCTAGTTTCGCCAATTTTCATTTACCTCTTGTGGCGTTGGCCCAAACGTGGCATGGCCTTTTTGGGCGTGGCTCTGGTGGGATTCATTGCTGGTACCATGGCAATCGTTGCTATCGAAGATTTACCGCCTACTTCAATAGTTAGTAGATCGTAAGTTACGGAAGGTCGTGATTTTTTTAGAACCAACCAATACTATCCTTATAAAATGTAACAGCCGTAAAATTTTCGAAAAGCCTTCTAAAGAAATACTTACCCAAACTAAGTGCAATTGGAGATTACTGCACTGTGTACTAAGCTGGTTGAATACGTTTTAGCACAAAAAAAATGCGGATGTGTCAGTACTTGTTAGTCAATCTAATGATATCTATCAGCTCGTGAAGATATTATTGTACATTTATTTTAAGTTGATCAAGTGCTATTTTATAAAAATTATTATTTATTTTACAGTACTATCCCTTGTGTGAATCGATAAGAAACTATTACTTTCTTCCTATGATAAATGGAAACATTACTGTAAAGAAACTCTTTCTTCGTTTTAGTGACATGGCGGCCACAGCTTTTGACAACTTCAGCGATTACTACCAAGTACCGTGGTGTCGCATTCCGCCATATTTGGTGGGCATTTTCATGGGCTTCGTATTCTACAAATCGCGCAACTATGACGTCACCATGAAACCTTGGGTAGTAGTTACTGGCTGGGCCGTAGCCACCGCCATCGCTTTATCCGTACTGTACGGAATGTGCGGGTACTTGGACGAAACGAAGACTCCGACCATTCCGAAAGCAGTGTCGGTACTTTACGCCAGTTTGCACCGTACTGCCTGGGCAGTATCGCTCAGTTGGGTGGTATTTGCTTGCGTCCATGGTTACGGAGGTACTGGCACCTTGAAAAACCATTTTAGCGAGTAATTTGGGACATTTTTCTGGTTATAGGTTTCGTGAATCGACTGTTGTCTTGGTCCGCCTTCATTCCGTTAAGTCGCTTGACTTACTGTACGTACTTGATTCACTTGAACTGGGTAGTACTTTACTACTATCGGACACGTATCGTCGTCTACTACACTATCATAGACTCGGTAAGCAATTTACCTATTTGTATAGAAAGCTGCACAGCTGCGATAACTTGACGCCAAGTGTGTTTATATTCCTAACTAACAAGTTATATTATCAATTTAGATCTTGCAATTCTTATCGACTTTGGTAATTTCAATGGGCTTGGCCTTCGTGGCGTCCGTTTGTATCGAAGCTCCGTTCCTCAACCTTGAGAAACTTCTTTTCACACCGAAACGTAAGACCGGAATAATTTGATCGTAAATTTAACACTTCTTAACAATCAATATTTTTATTTATGAAATCTTATTGATTTAATATTGCTCTACAGCTTCATTATCCGTCACTGAATTTCTAGGACAAGCCCCTAAAAGCCAATTGGAAAACGTCCAAGTTAGTGGACACACCAATAAAGGATTCGAAAGCCACAAGAATCAGTGATAGGTTGTGTAAACCGTCCAGTTCAAATCACTCGCAATAAACTCCGTCATGCAAGAATGTTTTGGTTCCCTATTTTACTTTCGCTTCCGTTTTTATCAGATTTTCGTACTGAAAAACGGCGTTAGTGTTCGAACTTCTATGATCTAATGTTCGATAGTTCTATTTGAAGTGTTTATTAATAGTCGTAAAATGGAATTGCATTGTTTGCAGAAGTACAAAGGTATAAAACAATCTTACGATTTTCCATCGCTGATAAAAGTGTATAGATTTTTACATATCTCACTAGATAGGTATTCTGGATTTATCTCTCAGTTGATAAAAGAGAAAAAGTGAAGGTCTTTGAGTTCTATTCCGCATCTTGAAAGCTTCTTTTTAGTCGATACCTTGGTGGAGTTTGTTGTTTCCTTATTATAAGAAAAAAATGGGGACGATCAAGAATTACTGCTTGGTCTTGGTAACGTTTCTGCCATTGATTGCAGCCCAGTTGACAATACCATTCCCAGTCGGTTGCGTTTCACTCCCCAGCATTCCAAAATTGTACAAACTCTTCAACAAGAGCTACAGGAAATCCTGCAGAATTCTCCCGAATTACGTAACGTCGCTGCAACTGAAGCAACGAAGACATTTAAACTTCCATCAAATACTGTTAAGGGAAGTTTTGAACCAAAGAAGATCTTAACAGCGTGGACGGCGTTACAAATTCCTACAGCGAGCCTAAACAAAAATATCAGTCAACAATGCCGGAAGGATAGTTGGTTGTACGCGGAATCTTTGGGGCAATTCGCAAGATGGGCGCTGAAAAGTAGAACTATTTATAATACTCCAAAATTACTGTAATTGTGGTGTTGAATGTAGTGTACGACGCTACTGGCAAGTTACCTGACGGTATCGCCAGCGGCAATACGCACTCCATGGGCCATTTCGATCAGTGTTTAGCAGTGGAAGGTTCGGAAGTCAGTGCCAGTCGCAAGTTTACCGGCAAGTACTGCGAGCCGAAAGCCGTTCCCAGTACTCAGTCCAGTCCGGATTTGCCAAAGTCCGTTTTCGGTTTGCTGCGGTTGTTCAGCCTTTGGGACCGCCTATTGATCCAGTACATCTTCCCAACTATTCTTTCGCATATTTAGGAAATGATTTGGTGTTTCAGATCCTGCTCAATACCACCAATCCTGGACTTATTAGTTACTTGCCAAGTTTAGCTTTCTGCCTGCCTTCCAGTTGCTCCGCCTACGATATTGGTATCGCCATAGCTGACAGTATCGGCAGCCACGCCTTGGGCCAAACGCAGATTGTTCCTTATACGGATGAAAATTTCTGTACTGTGGCTGGTACGGAACGCGAATACGATGGCGCCACTATCGCAGTGATGTATGAATTTCCAGACTTTATTGAAATGGGAGATTATAGATATTTATAATTTCTATGTAATTTTACAGCGTTTGCTTCAGCCTTGTTGCGCTATTCCTGGTACTAGGAACCGCGTACGACGGGTATCTGCAATGGAAATGCGAATCGCAAGCAGATTTATCGACATCCAGTCGCGTTTTGATCAGCTTTTCGGTTTTGACAAACGGTTCCAAAATTCTCAAAACCAACACCTCTGCGGAAGGAAATCTGGCTTGTTTGCACGGAATTCGCTTTTTGTCAATGACCTGGGTCGTTTTGGGTCACTCGTGGATGGAAAATATCTACGCGCCAAATATTAATACTTCCCAAGTGAAACAGGTACCGTCAAAAACAAGTTTTCTTTTCCTTTCAAAATTATTAACACAAAATTAAACGAAGTCGTGACTTGTTTTCTGTAATCCGATTTGTTATTTTAAATTACATGCCAACTTTTGAAAAAAATTTTGGCAGGACGGATTTCTGTGGTCGTTCCAAGCCCTAGCGAATGCATTGGTCTCGGTCGATATTTTCTTTTTCTTGAGTGGGCTACTGGTCGCTTATGTTGCCTTGCGGGAAATGGAAAAAAGCAAAGGCAAACTCAATGTACCCGTGATGTACCTTCATCGTTACTTAAGGTATAAACCTTCTACTTTTTTATTTATTTTTGGGAATATTAAAAATTATTCCTTACTACATATTCTACAATACAACATTGGAAACTAGTATATTACAAACTATAGTATAGTACAATTGTATGATATTACAATATGTTACATTAGAATATTATATTATATTACAAAATGTGTCTCACAAAGTAATTTTCTACTTATTTAGTTTTGCTATTTCTTGTAGCGATGTACATTATTGTATCCTTGTCAATTTTTTGTTGTTTTTTCTGCATTTCTGCACTGTATCTCCTTCTTCTATCTTCACGTTCTTTTTCTATTCTTGAATATATCTCCGTATAAGTTTACTTGGAAGTTTCAACTAGCTAGTCTCAGCTAATTACTGTATATCGCTTTTTGGAAGACTGACTCCTGTTTACGCGTTTGTTTTGGCTTTCGTGGCCACGTTAATGGTGTACGTTGGTTCCGGGCCGTATTGGGGAGCTACGGTGGCGATGGCGGACGCCTGCAGACATTCCTGGTGGCATCACTTCTTGTACATCAACAATTTCTTCCACAGTACCGTTGACGATAGCTTGGTAACAAACCGGATTTTTATTCAAACCTTCCGTCGTAATTTCTTTTTTTTTGTCTTTTAACCGAAGTGTATGGGCGTGACCTGGTACCTGGCCAATGATATGCAAATGTTCCTAGTATCGCCTATCTTCATTTACCTCTTGTCGCGTTGGCCCAAACGTGGAGTAGCATTTCTGGGCGTGGCTCTGGTGGGGTTCATTGCCGGTACTATGGCCATTGTTGCAATCGAGGATTTACCGCCAACGACAATTGTAACTAGAAAGTAAGTAGCTGTATTTTAGAATACTTCAGTTATTACTTTACTGCTTACATACATAGTACCGTACTTACTAATCTAATACCATAATGGCTATACAAAATAACTGGAATGTTTTACCGGCCGCAATTCCTATACCACCTACATCAGGCGCAAACTTACGATACAAATCGATCAAAATGAAAATACGAGACGATAGAAAATCGATCAAAAATAATCGATACTTGAGCCGCTTACTCTATTGTCTTGAATTTGCCGATACTTGAAAACGCGACATTCTATTTTAGTGTGCCCTAGTACAAACATATATTTGTCCATGTCGGTACTTTTGTTAGAATGAAATGCTCGAAAGGTCCCATTCTTTTGTCAATTATTCTGTTTCTTGCAACTACCGTGATCTAAAACTACTTTTGTCTTCCAATTCCAGCGATTTGTTCGCCAAATCAATGCAAAATTTCAACGACTACTACCAAAGTACCGTGGTGCCGCATTCCGCCATATTTGGTGGGCATTTCCATGGGTTTTATGTTTCACAAGCACCGCAACTACGACGTCACCATGAAACCTTGGGTCGTGGTTAATGGCTGGTCCGTCGCGACCGCCATGGCGCTGGCAGTACTGTACGGAATGTACGGGTACTTGGACGAAACGAAGACTCCGACCATTCCGAAAGCAGTGTCGGTACTTTACGCCAGTTTGCACCGTACTGCCTGGGCAGTATCGCTCAGTTGGGTGGTATTTGCTTGCGTCCATGGTTACGGAGGTACTGGCACCTTGAAATCCATTTTAACGAATAATTTGGGAAATTTCTTGGACCATAAGTTTCGTGAATCGACTTCTGTATTGGTCCGCGTTCATTCCACTGATTCAACTGACTTATTGCACATACTTGATTCACTTGAACTTTATACAGCTCTACTATAGCCTACTACGCGTTCGTACTGCTTTCTACTACACCATCATAGACCGGTAGTTTTTATCGCAGTTTGATCTTAATGGTCCTGATTGGAAAGTGATATTCGCAGATTTTGCAGTTCTTCTCGATGTTGGTTATTTCAATGGGCTTAGCCTTCATAGCCGCAGTGTGCGTCGAAGCTCCGTTCCTCAATCTTGAGAAACTTCTTTTGGCTCCAAAACGTAAGACAAAACCAAAAAAATACCTGGAAACATTCAATACTTTTCAAGGCTAAAATTTCTAGAATCACACATTTGTGAATTCGTTTGTTATTTCCCTGTACTTTTAGGTCGTCCACCTAAAATTCTACAGGAAAAAGTTGAAGAGAATGGGCACATCAATAAAGGATTCGAAAACTACCATAATAAGTGAAACATGCTTAAAAGCTGAATTCAGTTGCTCTGGAATATAAGCCGCTCTGAGTAAAGTAATTTGTGGTTTAACCTGCTTAATTCATACTTTTTGCATAGTTATCGCTTCAGAAAATTAATTGCAAGTACCAATTCCACCAAGATAATTAAAAATATGCATGAACGAATTGTACCATTTCGCAAATAAACAAAATCTAGATTTTCCGTTAAGGAATATAATTAAGTATGTATTCAGTTACTCGTGGCTAGTTATAAAATTATAGTTAATTGTCTTACAGTATTAAAATACCCTCTCCGTGTAGAATATTAAAAAACTCAAAAAGAACTCGTAATTAGGATTCTTCAACTTTTTGCGAAGTCAAAAACCGAAAGTTATCATGAAAGTATTGTAGATTTTCGAATAATTGGTCAACTTGAATTAACACTTTATTCTAAATTTTAAAGTAAAATAATTAAAAAGAAATTTAAATATGTCTTCTTTAACTTAATTATTTTTCTGACGTTTTGAGTGTTCTCTTTAGAGGATTCGAGCAACATTGAACAACATTGGGGAATTATTATCTCCCATCTGGATGAAAGACTGGTTTAATCTCTTCTAGATTTGGTCAGAAAGAGTTCAAGCTAATTTTGTTAGAATCACGTTGCATGCAAAGTTAATCACTGTTTTTCTTATCATAACGGATAACAATGTAAAGCAATCACAATAATGGTTCGTTATCTTCACTATCTCTTTCCCTGTATACATCTCCCGTCTCCAGACTCCTCAGTTCCAGTTAGTACCCTTGCGCTTTACCATGTGGAAATTAAAACATTTTGTGATTTTCACAGCACTTTTTCCTCTTATTTCTGCGCAGTTCTTCAACCCAATACCAGAGGAGCTCCGCTTCGAGCATCAACACGCAGAAATTCTGCAAAATTTCCAGACAGAATTACACAAATTTCTCGAAAGTTCACCCAAGTTGACCAATTACGTTTTGGACCAGGAATCAATTCAGCGGAAAAATTCTTTACAGTTTCCTGACAGTAAATTCGATGGTAAACTGATCTTGGAAGCGTTAGCAGCTTTCCACATCCCTACGGCGACTTCCAACGGAACAGTCAGTCAACAATGCAGGGAAGACAGTTGGCTCTACGCGGAATCCTTAGCCCAATTTGTCGGCTGGGCCTTGAAAAGTAAAGCTAAGCCACAGAATTTTCAATTTCTTAAATATTTCTGCTGTAGTGTACGACGCCACGGGCAAAGTACCGGACGGTATCGCCAGCGGCGATTTCCATGCTTTGGGTCATTTCGATCAATGTCTGAAAGTCCAAGGACCGGCAGACGATATGAGACCGAAATTTACCGGCAAGTACTGCAACGTGTTTCTACAGCCCCGGGAAGTACCAGCCAGTACTTCGTCAGAGTCCAACCCTACTTCTATCTTTGTATTACTGCGACTGTTAAACCTATTTCGCCCGGGAACTGATCCAGTAAATCTTAAATGTTTCCTGTAGACTAGTCTTAGAATGTTTCTTAGATTTAATTATGGAATGTAAAGTTATTTATTATTTCTGCCTCAAGTGAAGATAACAGTCATTTATAACCTAGGCGTCCTTCAACGAAACGATCCCAAGTTACATTGGGTATTTACCGAGTTTAGCCTTCTGCTTGCCGTCGTCTTGTTCAGCGGAAGATATTACTGCAGCAATGGCTAGTAGTATCGGCAGTCACGTCTTTGGACAGAAGCACATCTTTGCCTTCACCAGGGAAGATTTCTGTACCGTGGCCGGTACTAGTCGCAAGTTTGACGGAGCCACTATCACAGTCATGTAATACTTACACATTTCTTAAAAATTACTGAATTTGAATATAATATTGTATATTAAATAATTCATTTTTTTAATTATATATTTCTATAATTTTTTCAACTTTCGAAAATGTACAGTAATTCGATTATTTTTATTTTAGAGTTCTTTTGAGCTTCGTAGCGCTTTTTCTAGTACTTGGAACCGCGTACGACGTTTTTCTTCAGCGGGCCAATAAATCTAGAAAAGGTTTAGCTACTGGCTATCAAGTTTTACTCAGTTTTTCGGTACTAGCTAACGGTCGGCAAATTTTGAACACCGGAAATTCCGCTGAAGGAAATTTGGCTTGTCTACATGGAATTCGCTTCCTCTCAATGACGTGGGTTGTTCTTGGCCACTACTGGTCGGAACTCGCGTACACGCCTAATGCCAACTTGGCTCAACTTAGAGATGTACTCATATTTCTGAACCGAATATCTGCCATTTTTATTTCTGTACGGTTCTATTTAATTAGGATGGTTATTTATTTACCATGCAAGTAATTAGCAACTCGTACATTGCTGTGGATTCGTTCTTTTACCTGAGTGGATTACTCGTCGCGTACGTCACTCTACGACACATGGAGAAAACTCGAGGCAAACTGAACGTACCTCTGATGTACCTCCATCGTTACTTAAGGTATGTACCGGAAGTACTGGCTATCTATTGCTGCAAAGCAGGTTTCCAGTACTAATTTTTCCAAAGTAGTTTATTTTCAACGCAATCATAAATATCGTTAATAAAACATACAGTACGGATAATTTCTGCGGATCCCTTTTTAAAATTTACCATAGATTCGTTCTCAGAAATAAAGAAATCTGAAGTATGCAAGGAAATGTATTGTAAGCTGAAATTTTCAATATAAATTCTTTCAAAAGGTTAACACCGATGTACGCCTTCGTTATTGGGTTCATAGCTACTGTGTCCGTGTACTTGGGTAGTGGACCGTTCTGGGGCAACGCCATTAGATCTTCCGAAGCTTGCAGAAATTCTTGGTGGCAGCATTTATTATACATCAACAATTTCTTTCCCAACAATGCCGATGTCGCTACGGTACGTATATTATAAATCCGTATTCTTTACGTAGCTCTTATAAAAACGGTTCCTAGTATTGTCTATTTTATTTTACTAATCTGTTATTTTTGAAAGATAGTGTATAGGCGTGTCCTGGTACTTGGCCAATGATATGCAGATGTTTCTCCTCGCGCCTCTTTTCATTTACGTCTTGTGGCACTGGCCTAAAAAAGGACTCGCATTCCTGGGCGGAGCTTTCCTAGTTTTCACTGTTACCACCATGGTGATTGTTGGCGTTGAAAACTTGCCGCCAACGTTCCTCAATATCAGAAGGTATTTTTAATTTTTTTAATTTAATTTAATTTTTACTGCTGGCCGTTGTATCACTTCATATAACTATCGTTTACTTCGCTATAAGATTGTTTATTTTTGTGTAAATCTTTTTGTGTATCCTGCTAACTCTATATGTCTTCAACTAGTTCAAAAACACTGAAATCTTGATACATGTTTACGTAGTTTCAGTTTTCAAAAAGTACTAGCCGCTGTATACTTCCAGTATTTCTTCTCGTACAATTTTTTGCTAACTTTCGATTTTGACGATTTTTTTTTCAAAAATCAACAGAACCGGTTAAAGACCTTGTACTCTTGAGGTAGTGGTCGCTATATTACTTCCATGTTTCTTTTGTATCATTTAGTCCTTATTTTCGCGTCTTTTCTAAAAACATTTGACTGATTTCTGAAACCGTTAAAAAATTGTATTCTTCAGTTACTAGTCACTGATTTACTTCCAGTATTTCTTCGTGTGCTATTTTACGCTATCTAGTCTTTGCTTTCCTATCGCGCTCTGTATTAGCATTCTTTGTGTTCTAGAAATATCTTTTTCTGCAAGATTTAAGCCATGTCTTTTTAAATTGACTAATCTGGTGTTACTAATTAAATTTCGGTGAAATTTACAGCGATATTGGAGCCACGTTCGCGGACTTCAACAATGATTACTACCAAGTACCTTGGTGTCGCATTTCGCCGTACTTGGTCGGTATTTTCATGGGTTTCCTGATCTTCCAACTGCGGAATTACGATATTCACATGAAACCTTGGGTGGTCGTTTTTGGCTGGACCGTAGCCACCATTGTCGCTTTATTGGTACTGTACGGCATGTACTGGTACTTGGACGAAAACTTAGTTCCCACCATTCCCGGATCTGTATCCGTGTTCTATGCCAGTTTGCACCGCTCAGCTTGGGCGGTATCACTCAGTTGGCTCATCTTTGCTTGCGTTTACGGTTACGGAGGTACTGGGAAATTTCTTCCATCTTGTCTTCGTACTTGATGCCTTTACTTTATTTCTGAAGTTTCCTTTAGAGCCTTTTACTAAAAAAAATATCTCTTTCAGCTCAGTTTGTCTTAGCCTTTTTGTTAAAATTTTGTGATTCTTGTTATTAGCAATTCTGTGATGAAATTTCTTAAAGAAATACGATCCATATTTCAAATTATCAGATGAAAATTCTTTTATGGCTATTTGGCTATAACTGTTTTTTATTTCTGTGATTTTTACCGTTTTAACTTCATTATTCCTTTTTGTTACAGATTTAATTTCTTTCATGTCTGTTACATTACTTTTTCTGATTTTTTTCATTAAAGTTGCATCATTTTGTCAACTTCAGTTCAGTTGTCTCAATCAGTTGTCTCAACTTTGTGTTAAATATGTTATAAATATTACTATTATTGGTAGTTCTGCTGATGAAAAAATGTCCTTAGAAAATTATGCTATACATTTCAAAGTACCACACGAAATCTTTTAAAAAATAAATTAAATTCTTTTACAGTTCGTTTTTTTCCATTTTTTTGCTTTATGCTTTATAGTATGTTTTTATTTCTATGGTTTTTACTGTTTCAATTTTATAACTTTTTCCCCAAATAGTCCACGCAGGCTTGCCTGTTCTATTTACTTTAAATTTTTTCATGTCTGTTACATTACTTTTTCTTATTTTTAAATATTAAAGTTGCATAATTGTACCAGACATTTTTTATCATTACAGGAGAATTTTTGCGATTACTTTTGGCCATATGTTTTCGAGATATAAATATATTTTTGAGGTAGAAATAGAGGTATTCCTGCAAAAAACTTATTTTTGCCTTCCAGGTTTTGTAAACACACTTCTGTCGTGGTCAGGATTCGTTCCACTGAGTCGTTTAACCTACTGTATGTTCCTGATTCACTTGAACTGGATTGAATTTTTCTTCGCCAGGAATAGGACAGCGTTCTACTACACTACTATTGACGCAGTAAGTTTCGCTGAGTTTTATAATCTCTTTTATACATATTTCCAACAAGAATTTAACACTTTAGGAATTTTCTCTTTGCAGGTGCTCGGCTTTCTCGCCACTTTAAGCCTTAATATCGGTTTTGCCTTTATTGCTGCAGTTTGTTTAGAAGTTCCTTTCCTAAACATCGAGAAATTGCTTCTTCCTACTCGTCGTAAGTTACTTACTATATAAGTATTTATTTAATTCTTCTATTCGTTTTTTTTTCTTAGTGTATGCGTATTTTTTTCTTCGTCTACTTTTACTTTTTCTTCGCCTATTCGTATTTATTTTCTTTAGTAATTAACTATAAAAAATTTCTATTTCGCTTCACTCTTAAAATATAGTAAAGATGACTTTTAAAAAAGTGCAATATATATTTCAAGGTGAACCAGCGAAGAAGACAGACAAAGTGACTGCCGCCGAAGAAGGCCACACCAATCCCACTTTCCAAAAATAACTGCTAGACGAATAACATTACAGTTCGACTGTATTATAAAAATCTGCTTTATAATCTTTCTGGTAACATAAACTGAAGTTCGGGTTCACAGTATCACCACAATGGCACTTTACAGAACAATTTTCCGTATCCCAATTTCATATAACGACCAAGTGACGCCTGACATCATGGTTCGACGGGCCAAACGTGGTACTAAGCCTCGAAAAAAGCCTTTGTAACCAAATTCCTACAAACCAACAAGTTTTCAAGCACTCGAAAAGTCTTCGAAAAGAGAAAAGAATAAATAATCTTACTCTAAAGATTAGTTTACACGCTAAAATAGCACTGCCGTTATATTTCTGCGGAAATAACTGCATTTGCGTCTTGATGACGTCAGGCGGCTGAGTTAACGTCCCTGCCCATATTCCTGACGTCACTGCTGAGACAAAAGGAACGAAACTGGCTAAGTTTTCTTTTTCCGCCGTAACCAAAACTAAAACAAACACAGAAACGAAAAATATTCATGAAAACAGCAAGAAAGAAACGTCGTCCAGTAAGTTCGCGACACCAATTCATTTTCTCACGTCGTAATGCGAGGCAGAACATCCTGGACTATCTAATTATAATTTGAGAATTATTAGTAGATTGTTTACGTAAGGAAAGAGATTGCTTGCACTGCGTGTAAGATAAGTAGTACAACGCTGAGAAAGGTACATCACGCAACAATGTCGGAATTAGGCCACGAAACAGGCCTGGAATGCCCTCGAGCTTGTAAATCGAGCCAAAGGCCTGCGGAAAACTTTTGTACGCGTAAGATCCGCTCTAAAATTGAAAGAAAATGGCAATATTAAAGAAATATAAGAAATTACGTTATTAGCGCTTTTAAATGTTGAATACTTCAATAAGACGCACTTATTTAACGAAACTAATGTGGTAAACTAAGATTTATCCTGAAAGAACATCCCTTTATAAGTATAAAACAAATTTCCATAACTAATTTTACAGAAAAGAAGAATATATAAGATTATAAGGCTATTTTCATAACCGAAAAGTGGAATTCAGCAAATACAACGTTAAGGCGTCCTAGAATTCCGGATATAAAAGCAACCGGGTAACAAATTTCGTGCTTTTAATGTGTCTCAAGCGAGTGGTGACTTTAACATGTATGTTTGACGGATCAAATTTTGATTTAGATGCTTTCATTACTTCAAAACGGGATTTGATCACAGTTGTAGGCATCAACAAGCTTCCAGTGAACGCTCTTGCAAAGGCTCCGATAATTAAAGCTTGACTGGGACTTGGAAGCCCATTTTGGCACATGACATTTTCCATATATTGCAAGGATGTGAAGTATAACGCAACTCCAGGTACGCATCTCCACAACGACTATTAAAATGTGAAGCGAATTAAAAGTTTAAGCAAATTTTCATATATATATATATGTATATGAAAATTTATATATGAATATAT
>JAHZNP010001768.1:0-14645 GCA_020615345.1 Triops cancriformis | reverse complement strand
TTATGGCGAGTTCCATTTGCAACACTGGTGCGCACCAAGTTTTTGAAACACAGCAAATATCTTTGTTTCAAAAACTGAAGTTTTTGAAACAGTGTATGGTTGTGTTTCAAAAATTCAGTGCGCACCAGTGTTGCAAATGGAACTCGCCATTAGTCGCTTCAGTGTTTGTTAAGGCTACGGTGCACCTAAGGCTCTTATGGGCGAATAACACAGGAAACTTGAACAGTCATTTTGCGTAATTCGTTCGATAAATCAGAATATTTTTCTGACAGTAATGTAAAAGAAAGTTAAATCTAGGGCACGACGGATTGTTTTTTGGAATTATTGCTTTATAAATTTACCAGATAGGACTGAATTTTCATAATTACTTTAAAAAATAATTTGAAAAATCGGGCTTCGACATGCTCTAGATTATTTTTTATGCGAATTTTTACAAAAAACAGGATTAAAACCTGACAATTAGTTTTTGGGTTATGACCAGCCAAAATTCTGCAGATTTCCTTCCTGAATTGTGCTGCCGCCGTTTGGCGTGGACAACTTAAGGGGGCTGTACTCTGCTGCTGTCTGGCTGTCCTGGCGAACTTTTCGACATTGTGACATGGAGGACAGGACAGTCGATTGATTTACATAGAGCTATCAGTCTAGACATTGGGGCGTGCCCTTACGAAGTTGTTGTTCTTACAAGCTTCGGAGAAATTACCTATATACATTGCAAACTTCTAAGAAAACGGAGTTTCCCCTTTTTCCTCATCCTGTTATACAAAATAACAGAAAACTGAAATGTCCCAAGTGTAACAGTGCGCTTACCACTGTTAGGAAGTCACGACAGTTTAGAGTTTTATACGTATATTTCTAGAAGCTGATACAAGCACTTGAGAGGGGCACTGGTTGGAGTTGATACGGCTCGCACTGCAACGGGTTTTGGGTTTGTTCGGATCTGGGATTCAGGCGGCTGGACAGGAATGTACGAGGTAGCTCGCTTGCGTCAGACTCTTCTTCTCGGCTGCTTTCCGTCATTTTATATTGTTGCATAAGTGCCTTGAGCTTCAGCTTCTGCACCCAAGGCTGTAGCCCTGGCACGAGGTGCTTCCGCATCACTCATTTAGGCCTATTGGCGAA
The DNA here is from genome assembly GCA_020615345.1 of Triops cancriformis. Taxonomy (NCBI): domain Eukaryota; kingdom Metazoa; phylum Arthropoda; class Branchiopoda; order Notostraca; family Triopsidae; genus Triops; species Triops cancriformis. The sequence goes on along the minus strand of JAHZNP010001768.1, from coordinate 13,526 downwards.
TGACCGATATCTTGGGTTCATTGTCCGTTTACCTGCTACCTGTTTGCAATTCCTCTATGCCTCAGCCTACTTTCTATTTTCTACACCCTCACATTCCTTCACCCTTTAAAGAAGTTGCAGTCCCGGCAACAGACTACATTTTAAGACTAAGGCTTGGATATTGGGGATTTCGCCTAGGTGCCGTCGGAAGTGTTGGGTACAGATTGGGAGAGACTGGGGTGGGGGTCATTTGTACAGTTGCTATTGTTGGATGCAGTGGTGTTCATCGACAAAGACTATCCTCAACTTCGTTTGAGGATAGTCTTTGTCGATGGGTTTTTCTAGAACAATATTTGACAATAGAGTAGTGCAAGTTGTGCATTTAATAAGGATTACAATGGTTACAAGGGCAGTTATTATAATGGCTGTGGTATAGAGTGAATTTTTAGGGTAAGTGGACATCTCGAATAATCCATCTAATTTGCTCTTGGATTTTACATGAAGAATTAAATCGCTTATTGTATTTGATGCGGTTTTGTCCACAGATTGCATTAGATCTAGAAGTACGTTCAGATTTTCTTGATTTTCGCGATGTTGTACCGGATTTATGTTACACATTAGATTGAAAAGGACTATATCTAGCGTTAGGTTTAGATTTAGTGCAAGGTTGTATAACTGTGGAATTTTTGTGGTGTTAATTGGGATCCATTCATTTTTTTCGAATTTATGGGCTTTGCCATTAAAATTAACTATCCCGCTTTGCCAAAAGCATGGTTTGAATGGATATAGTGTCAGTCCGTCCTTTCCGATCGTGTAATTATTAAATCGTGGTTGTGGTCCATAAGGTGTGATTTCTGTGTCAAAGTACACAGTTTATGGTAAACATCTTTGAAGTAATGCAGTCTGGCCAAAAGGTGTAAGTTTTTCGCAGTTGGTGTATCCGAGAAGTTGCGCGGCTTACAAGCCACTAAATTGCGCGATTAGTGGTATAAGGGCAGCCTTGTTTTTGGCCACTTGACAGCTTAGGAGGTCCAAGTTTTTGACAAGTTGGACATCTCGCATAGTCATACCGTTCTGCACAAACTGGAAATACGCAGCGATCGCTTGAGGAATGTCGGTTACTTCAAGTCTTGGTTTTGGAACCAAATGTACTACGAATTGTACGAAATGGCCGGGCATGCCAAGTACTTCGTGGGCTTGGACTTTGCTGCAGACTGCAGTTTGCGTATTGTTTATGTAGAATTCCAACTGATTTTTTGTGTCTAATATTCTATTGAACCCTTGGTGGACGTTCATAAAATATTGAGCCGTGCCTTGTGTCACGGTTACATTCGTACAATGTCTTGAAGTCTTTGTTTGTAAAGTAGGTTTCCATACTATCGTTATGTGGTGTGCAGTGACGAATCCGGCTTCGTAGGTGGCGTTGATTGTCCCAAAAGGGGATTCTATCGGGCAATCCGGGCATGGTTTGTGCAGCGTTATCTCTTCCATGAAGCTTAACGATGTATACGTTTGGGTTGACATCCAAATTGCGTCTCCTGATGGCGGTGTGTCTTAAGTCCACTTTTTACCGTCTCTGTACATCTTGTTTCCGTTACAAGTCAGAGTCTGTGCCAGGTGTAGACAGTCATCTGCTGTAGTTTCTTTGGGTTGTTAGGAAGTTGTTGAGTCGTTTCCACCGAAGAAAAATGATTCGATCTTTAATTGTTGTAGTCTTTGCCACACGAAATGCCTTTAAAGGTTTCGGAGGGGTGAACGTCTCTTGTAAGAGTATAATTTACAGTTTTGGGCGTTACTGCTACATCTCTGCGCACAGTTAGGAATCGTTTGAAAATCAACGAAATTAATGGATGATGGATTCGTACAGTTCATAATATTTGTTTTTATGGATAGTACGAAAGGGAGGACTGGAACAATTAGCCAGAGGAACAACATCTGTGGGTGAGCGATACAGAGAATTAGAAAAAATAAGGGTAGGACGGGTCGAGGTGTGAGTTTTCAAAAGTATATACTGTTTCCGAACCGTTGGGGTGTCTCATGCTATCGGTTAGGAGAAAGGGGTGTTTGCAATCACAACTGTGTATTACAAATGTTCATTCAAATTCCAGCATGCAAATTGTGCCTAAAATCTATTTCTACTTGTATTCATCAAATTAATATGAATATCTGTCGTGCTTAGACATGTTAGTATTGAAATCTCGCCGGGGGGCGAATGGTACTTCTGTCTCTTAAGGAGACCGAAGGTCTTGCCAAATTTGGCGGGGCTGCCCTGCTCTAGATCTTCGTCTAGGTGTTTGCGGTGATTGGGTAGGAGTAGGGGGAGGAATACTAGGAGTTGGTAGTAGTGGGGTTCGGTGTTGAGGGGAAAAGAAGGGGGTACTGGGACTTTGTGCCGCGCTGCCGGGGATACGAGGCGCTGGGCTTTGTGGTTGTATGGGGGATCGGGGGTTGATGTGAGTTGGGATGGTAGGGATTAAGGGTAAGGGTTTAAGAGGTTTGCTAATGGTATTTCTAGTAGATGTGTTAAGTGTAACAGGGGGGATTGCCTGTTTCAAAATGAAATTGTTATCATAGCATGGTTTAAGGCAGTTTACGTGAACCAGTTCCGTTTTGTTAGTCAGAATCTGTCTAATCCTTGCGTTGACAGGTGAGGTTAATTCAATTATTCTATATGGGCCTAACCATTTTACATCTAACTTCTTAGCCAATCCCGGTTTGGTGGAAGGATTTGATAAATACACTTTCTGTCCGACTTCATATTGGACGTCTTTTGTATTTCTATCATAGTAATGTTTTTGCCTTTCTGTTGCTTTTTGCATGTGTTTAGATGCTGTATCCCATGCGTTTTGTAGTCGGGCTAGCATTTCATTTTTATAGTCTGTTGTTTGTGCATAAGTTCGTTTAGGGGGAGTAATTAGCGTGTCAATGGGTAGAGTAGGATCTCTACCGTATAAGAGGAAGAATGGGGTGTCCTGACTAGAAGACTGTGTGGCTGTACGATAAGCAAAGAGAGCATATGGGATATAGGAATCCCAATCTTCTTGCGACTTGTTTACATAATGCTTAAAAAGATATAAATGTCTTGTTGAATCTTTCTGTCAGCCCGTCAGTTTGTGGATGGTAAGCGGTTGTGCAAACTTGTTTGATTTCCAGTAATTTACAGGTTTGAGCTACTAATTCTGACATGAAATTTGTTCCGCGGTCCGACAGACGAATTCGAGGAGTTCCGTGGCGAGAAATGATTTCTTCAACTAATATCTTAGCAATTGTTTCTGCTTTTGGTCTGGAATAGCGAAAGCTTCTGGCCATTTGGTAAAATAATCTGTAAAAACTACTATGTGTCGGTTTCCTTTGTACGTTAGTGGCAGTGGACCTACTACATCGACGGCAATCCTTTCCATTGGGGCTGATACTGGGTTATAGGTGACTAAGGGAGCTGGCGATAACCGTGTTGTATTTTTATACCGTGCACAAGATTCGCACGATTTACAATATTGTCTGATTTCTGCGTACATTCTAGGCCAGAAGAAGCGTTCTTTAATTTTTAAGTAAGTTTTCTCGAAACCTAAGTGGCTCGAAAGTTGGTGATCATGTAAGGTTTTCAAAATATCAGATTTTAGTGATTCGGGTGCTACGATCTGTTCTATGGTGTTATTTTTCTTGTATACTTGAATGTGTGTCAGAATTCCTTAATCGTTGATGAAGAAGTCATCTATATTATTGGTATGGGTAACCAGAATGGGTTTTTGGTTGAATCGTCGAAAAGGTCATGGTAAGTCAAATAGTGAATTATGTTTTTGCACAGTGGGTCGTATTTTTGTAAAGATCGAATATTATTGAGGTTAAAAACTGACTCGTTTATCGTGCCTATAGGGATTCGAGAAAGTGAATCGGCGTTTCCATTTTTTCTGCCTGGACGATATTCTATTTCCGTTTCGTAGTCTTGTAGTTTTAGTGACCGCCTAGCTAGTTTTGATGAGCTGTCCTTATTATTCATTAACCATTTCAATGGGTTATGGTCTGTGATTATTTTGAATTTCCTTCCGTATAAGTACGGATGAAAATGTTTGACAGCAAAAATTATTGCTAGCGCTTCACGCTCTACAGTGGCGTATCTAATTTCAGCATCTCTGAGAGATCTACTTGCATAGGCTATTACTACTTCTTTCCCGTTGTGCATTTGGCTTAGCACTGCCCCAAGACCTGTGTCTGAGGCGTCAGTGTATAATATGAACTGTTTAGCGAAATCGGGATAAGCTAGTATGGGACTAGTTATAAGATGTTGTTTTAATGTGTTGAATGCCATGTTTTCCCTTTCCGTCCAATGAAAAATTGAGTCTTTCTTGGTAATTTTATTCAGGGGCTTTGCTATTGATGCAAAGTTCCTGATAAAACGTCGGTAGTACCCTGCCAACCCTAGGAAAGATCGATTCTCCTTTACGTTACGTGTCGTAGGATAATTTTGAATGACTTGAATTTTTTCTGGGTCCGGTTGTACACCTTGCGAGGAGACAATGTGACCCAAGTATTTCACGGAAGGTTTACAGAATTCACATTTCTTAGCTTGAAGTTTCAATCCTTCGTTTCGCAGTCTACTAAAAATTTCTCGCAAGTGGTTCAGATGTTCTGAAAATGTTTTAGAAAAAACTATTAGATCATCTAAATATACAAGAACATTTTCTAGTCTGGTGTTCGATGCGAGGATCTTATCCATTAGACGTTGAAAGGTTGCAGGTGCATTTGAAAGTCCGAAGGGAAGGCAGTTAAACTCATAATGGCCGAAGTGGGTAGTAAAAGCTGTTTTATACTTATCCTCTTCGGCTCACGTCTTTTTTCACAAGCAAAAAATGAAAGTCAAGTTAGCTGCACAACTTTTTAGCAGGTCTGTGGCTCAAAGCTTAGAACATTGCCATTCTAGTGGTTTTGATGGTTTTACTGATTCAAAACCAACAGAGACATTTCTTTTGGCGATTAATTACCTTTTTGACATTCTCAATTCATGTATTCCTAACGTTCCCTCATTCAAAGCAGCTCTTCAGAAGAGCAATGCCAAAAGAACCTTTGATCGCCTGAAAGAAATAGAGATTTTACTAGAGGAGCTTCGCGTTTGTGACTCACCAGGGAAAGAGCCAATTAGTGTGCTGAGTAGCGGTCGCAAAACTGGCTTTTTAGGTTTTCTGATTTGCATTCAAAGTCTTCGGGGTCTGTACGATTATCTGATTGACAGTGAACGACTTAAATGTTTGCTAACCTATTCATTGAGTCAGGACCACTTGGAAATGTTTTTCGGAGTAATCCGTAGCAAAAGAGGTTTCCACGATAATCCTACGGCAATGCAGTTTCTGCCCGCCTACAGGAAAATTCTCGTGCGTAATGAGATTAAGACTGTCAAGAGTGGCAACTGTGTTCCCCAGGAACACTTCACTTTTCTGTTTGACCTCGCGAAGGAGCTTCGCAATGAAGCAGAGAAGCAGGACTTACTAGTCTTGCATCCACTGCATGAGCAATTTTTTGTCGGAGCTAATCTTGATAAACTACCCGATCATGAATATTTAGAATTTTCTGAATTAGATTGCTTTAGTATATTTACAGAAGACGTAATCACTTACGTTAGTGGTTTCGTTGCTAGATCATTGTTGAGATCGAAAGATTTATCGTGTTTAAAGTGACGCAGCTTTCTCGTGAGTGACCAGGTTTCAAAAGAAAGCTCAACAGACCTAATATCGATAAAAAGCTTTAATGGTTGCAGTGCTGGTCTTTGCAAACCTAGTGCGTTTGTACACTATGTGTGTCGCTTATGCGAGCGCTTTTTCCGAATGGTCTTAGCCTCATCATCAGCTTGCGCTATTCCAGCAGTAGAAGGTCTAGAATCTAGTATCATAAGTAATATCTGTGAAAATGACTGGACAGAAGCAGGTCTCTTTAGAGACCTTATCGAGCATGATACGCCGTTTCCGGACGAAGAAAAGCATGGCCAACTCTTAATTAAGCGTGTTGTTAGGAAATATTTGACCACTAGGTTATGCCATTACGCCCGTGCCCGGAACAGCCAGGAGAGAGCTGGAACCTTGCGCCAAGTGAACAAGAAATTGACTATTTTCAAAGGTAACTGACAACATTGCCCTATTTCTACTTCCTTAAATCCGTAATGATGGCCTTTTAGTCACTTGTGCTTAGTTAGCGACACGCTAACGTACGCATCTATACACAAAACAAATCCCAGGGGTTTTACTCCTAAAATGTCTCCTTGCGAGACCAATTTTTAGTAGTAAAGGGTGGGATGCACTGTAAAATGCGAGGTGCACTTACTGAATTTGGTACTATAGATTGGTCGTACATACAACGAAATACGTACAGGATACGTAAACTCGTACCTCAGACCTTTTATCAGCTTTTCACGCGCAAGGACTGCCGTAGTAAATACAATGTAAACTTCTTTAAAAAAAAGGTTTTACCTGTAGGCAAGTTGCATGGGGCCAAATAGAGACACGGGAGTTGCACTTCAATAAAATTCACTTTCCTATGCGTCCTTAATTACAAGCAAACAAAGTTTGTTTGAGCGAGCTTGGTTTGGGTTCTTTGTTCTTTCCATAGAGGTTCTTTCCTATTAGTATCATTTAAACATATCTTTATCGACAACTAATTGCAGCCTTATCGATATTTTTAGACTAACGCTATCGATGCTTTCCTTACAACCAATCAGCGTTTCTTCCAGACGAGCCTCTTTTCCAGCCAATCATCACTTCTTCCAGTTCAATTCACTCCTCCTTTTGAAGCTATTTCGTTGTAACGGCGCTTTATACAGCCGTGTAGTCTCTGTAGTGCTCTGTTGGGCAACCCATGCCCCGCCATAGGTATATAGGTCACTACCGAAGCGCGCAATTCGACGACTCGCTCCATATGCCATCCGGATCCTTCCACGTTTTGCTGATGATGAATAACGTTAGTCATGTGTTCGAAAGCGACTTGAATCAATTGCTCTCGATTCGAGGTCGGTAGCACCGGAAAATAGGGACTATGAAAATAGCGCACTCGGCGAATGGTTTCAAAGTTCTCGGGAGTGTTTACGATTTTCTGCATGAACCCGTAAATGTTAAATTTCCTTTTCACCGATTTACTACGACGTATCTGGTCTGTAAGAAGACCCAATATTTGAGGGCGATACTCCGCCAACAATTGCTCCGCCGTCAAAATAGGCTCGCGATTTGGGTCAATAGCCAGTCTATATTCGCGTAAATGGTTCGCTAAGCTTTGATTCAGCTCCACAAACACACCGAAATCTCCCATCTCTCGCGGCGGTGGGGAAGGGGTACGTGCTCTGGGGGGTTGCACTGCATTGAGTTGTCGAAGACGCTCAGCACGTCGTTGACGAGTTTGCACACCTCGATTCAGTGCATGCGATCCAAGAGAAGGTTGAGGGGCAAATTCTGGTCCACGAAAACTAACTTGGGACGTCCCAAATAAAGAATTCGCTGCCCTAAAGACGGCGGAGGGGGTATGATGGCTTCCCACTCGTGGGCAAAGGATTCAAGGCCAAGCCCAGGTGGTTGTTCAGTCCACGACTCCAAATCTAGCAGCATGGCTGGCCAGGTTGCTTCCCGTTGTGTCCTTGGCGACGAGAAGGGTTCCTTCACTCCCCCACTTGTGGGAGGATTTGGAAGGGGTGGTGTGACTGCGCTGGCAGGCACCGCGTTGAATTCCCCCTTTCCTCCGCTGAACATGGGTCCCGCGTCGGTGGGAGTAGGGAACGCGAACGTTTGGTTTAAATCGTCTATCTCGTCCAACAAGCGCATCAGCTCCGCGTTGCAAGTTGAAGCCAAGCGGGTCTGCTCCAGCATGCGCGGCACTTGCGGGCTGCGGGTCGGCTCCATCTCAGGCGGCGGGGTCTCCATCTCGGGCGGCGGCAGTGGGGGTGATCGATTCAAACAATCAATTTCGTCTAGCAAACACGCCAATTCCGTGTTGCGGGCCAACTCCGAATCGGCCGATTGCAGGGCTTCACCGAAAAGTTCGGTCAGCTCTGTATCCACAATGGGCGAAAAGGCGATTGGTGACCGTCTAATGTCTCCAACCACCGATCTAGCCAGGCTTATGACATGACTCCTCTTTCTACCACAGGGAAATCTGTGATGCCTTCCTGCTAGCTAGGTGGGGATTTTATATGCTTCGCAAGGTGAAAGGATGCTTCTCGAAGGATGTTTTTATGAATAAGATCAAGTGTAATCGCAAAAAATGAGCATATAGATCATGACTTCTCTTGGGAGTGGTCCCGGAAACACCTGCTCCTTGGCATCATGCCATATAGCGCATCATCCTCCCTGTCGCTTTCCCACCCCTGCTCGCCTTTACGTGGTGGGACCTTCGCAAACCGGAAAAAGCCACGTGGTAGCGAATTTGATCCGTCATATGCCCCCGTTGTTTTAACCTTGCCCAGAGCGCGTTATATATTGTTACGGGGCTTGGCAGCCCCTCTTTGATAAACTAAAAAAGGAATGCGATTATGTCACCTTTCGCCCGGGATACGATGAAAATGATCCCATTCCTCCCAATACTCTTTTAATTTGGGATGATTTGATGGAGGATTTAAAAACTCGCAAAGGTTTAGCGATGGAAAAAATTTTTACGAAAGAATCCCACCAAAATAACATTTCCGTTATTCTTATATCGCAAAATCCTTTTTTGGTAATTCGCGTACCATCTCAATTAACAGTTCTCATCTCGTCCTTATGAAAACCGCTCGAGATGTTACTCAAAATCGGGCCCTTGGAATGCAAATGTTCCATAATTCACTTGCATATTTCATGGAAGCATATTGCAGAGCCTGTGAGAAACCGTATTCGTACTTGTTGCTCGATTGCGTACCGACAACACCGGATAATCAGCGTCTTATGACAGACATCTTCCACTCATGGGGTCCAATAGTGTATGAAATGGTAGACTTTGTAAAACAAAACAGTGGGAAATAATACAAGTTCAATTCCTTAATCGAGCTGTCTGTTCATTCAATGTTACAGTTTTGAACTGACAAGATGTCAAACTTTCTGTTCGTTTCAGTGGTTTTGGTTTCGTTGACGGTGTTGACGCAGTGTCATGGTAAGTTTTTCGTTAATTTACTACGACAATAGTAACAGGTATTTGTTCAGGATGCCCACCTCCAAGTCGTGGTTGTCGGGCCTGTTATTCTAACCCGGGCTGTTTTTTCGCGAGGGAGCGGAACAGTTATTGGAACCATTACCTCAGCCTGGTAGAGCTGAGGCGACAAAAACCACCTAGGTTTAAAAATCGTAACATCATGCCCTGGTACGTCTTCATTTTTCTTGTCGTTGATTATTTTATTGATTTCAATTATTTATAGAAACACTCGCTGTGACCCCCGTCACCGTTGCCTATAGCCATTTGGTGGTAATCCGGGTGACAACGACGACGACGAGCACTACCACCGCCGTAGCAGCCATAACCACTCCGGCAATTACCATTACCTTGCCCATCGTTCAAAGCAGAGGTAAAGTATATATTTTTCACACCTTCCCTTACCAACTATTTTATTAATATTTGAAATAAGTTGCCCGCCGGTCGAAGCAGGATGTTTAACCTGTCTTTCCAGCCGGTGCTCGTTTGTACGCGAAGTGCAAACGGGGAAAAAAATTGCATTGCAACAAGTCTGCTATGGCACTGGCGGTCTCCAATCATCGAATTGACCACGTGTCAAGGTAAGTGCACTATCTATAAAATGTAAAAGTATTATTATTTTTAAAATCTTGTCTCGCAGGAAGTGCCACCCCTAAGAGCACCACAACATCCAGAACTCTGACTACAACAACCCCTACACCGACGACAACTGCTCCTAAACCAAGTACAACTACCCCTCAACCGACTACAGCTACAACGAGTACAACTACAACTACCCCTACGCCGACCACAGCGACAACTACCCCTACCCCTCAAACGACCACAGCTACAACGAGTACAACTACAACTACCCCTACGCCGACCACAGCGACAACAACTACCCCTCAAACGACGGCAACTACTCCTAAACCGACTACAACTACCCCTACACCGACGACAACTACTCTTAAAACGACGACAACTACTACTAAACCGACGACAACTACCCCTCAACCGACCACAGCGACAACAACTACAACTACCCCTCAAACGACCACAACTACTCCTCAACCGACTACAACTAGCCCTCAACCGACGATAACTACCCCTCAACCGACGACAACTACTACTAAACCGAGTACAACTACCCCTCAACCGACTACAGCTACAACAAGTACAACTACAACTACCCCTACGCCGACCACAGTGACGACAACTCCTAAACCGACTACAACTACCCCTCAACCAACTACAACTATTCCTAAACCGACGACAACTACTACTAAACCGAAGACAACTACCCCTCAACCGACCACAGCGACAACAACTATAACTACCCCTCAACCGACGACAACTACTCCTCAACCGACGACAACTACCCCTAAACCGAGTACAACTACTCCCAAACCGAATACAACTACCCCTAAACCGACTACAGCTACCCCTACACCGACCACAGCGACAACAACTACAACTACCCCTCAATCGACCACAACTACTCCTAAACCGACGACAACTACTCCTAAACCGACGACAACTACTCCTAAACCGACGACAACTTCTCCTAAACCGAGTACTACTACCCCTCAACCGACTACAGCTACCAACTCAACCAACCACAGCGACAACAACTACAACTATCCCTGAAACGACGACAACTACTCCTAAACCGACTACAACTACCCCTCAACGAACTACAACTACTCCTAAACCGACGACAACTACTCCTAAACCGAGTACAACTACCCCTCAACCGACTACAGCTACCCCTCAACCAACCACAGCGACAACAACTACAACTACCCCTCAAACGATGACAACTACTCCTAAACCAACGACAACTACCCCTACGCCGACCACAACACCTATGACAACTACCCAACAAGCTAAAACGACTACACCCTGTCCACAGATGTCAACTAACACTGCGATTATTGGAAGTTTTGCTGCTACTTTTGTCTTTGTATTTCTTTTTCTTGTAATATTTTTCGCTGTTTATGTTTATTTTAAATGCAGATATCGACAAGGTAGTGTAGACTTGTCGGTATCAAGATGTTAGACTTGTAACCTTTCAATATGAATGTAGACGAAATAAACATGTAGTGTAAAAAGCAAGTTTTATTTTTCCCTCCTAAAACATTTTACAGGGTTAACACAACAGTTACATTCTAGATGGTGCGCAGTTCCACCAACAATAACAAGTGAAGCAACAATGATGAGGATCCAATTTAAAGTACTTCTTTTCATTGCGCAATGCGCACTCATTTTCGGTACCCATAAAATATTTCCTATATTGGCATGATTTACCAATAATTCATTAGGTTGCACTAATAAAGATTGCATGGAGTGTATTAAAAATAAACTATGCATGTACGTGGGCGATGGTTTGAGAAAACCCTGGTGTATGTATATAGTGATGATAAACGAGTGGGATGGGCTAACCCCTCTGCATAGTGTTGCATGCTCGCTTCATACATTGGCCTTCACTACCACCACCGCTACTATCTCACAAACTCATCATTATCCTATCACTACCATCATGCCACCCCTACCTACATATGAAATTGTTGTGTACAAAGAAATGAAAAACAAGGAGGAGAATGATGACGATATACTCACAATATGTATGATTAGCAATAAATCTGGATTGAAAAAATAATTGTTGCCAGATTACTTTAGAATAAACTAATTCCTTTTTTCAATTACAGTTCAAATTATACTCTCTGGCTTGGGAGTAGTAGCTGGGGGACTTTACGCGTTATGGCGATGGATAAAAAACAGGAGACAGAGTGCGATACTACCAGATATTGAAATTGTTGAAATGCAGCACACAAACTAAAGTAGGAGATTAATTGAGCGAGTAAAAAGTTCTATACATTATTTTTATTTTTTCCCAGGAAAAACATTCAAAATACACACAACATTCTAACAATGAAATATTTTTCAATGAATAGCACATATTTTGAAATTTAAAGGTTAGAACCAATATATTGATTGTAGGATGCGGGTGCGGCAGAATTGTCGGGACGATGGGCAACTTTAATTCCATCTGAAAAATTAAATTTTTATTATTAAAATCAAATGATTAGTTTGCATTTCACCATTGTATTAATTTTCGTTTACATTTGCTCACTTTTAATTTTTTAAATTTTGAACACGAGAGCGGGTGGATGGACTCGCCGCTCCGAGTAGGGTTGCCGCGGCGTGCCAAGGTCCCACGCACGATGAACCTAAAGCCTCTGAAAAACTTAGTAAACCTGAAAAAAGTAAAGTTTTATTATTGAAATGAGAAGAGCTGTTTACAATTCATCGTTGTATTAGTTTTCGTTTACATTTGCTCATTTTTTAAATTTTGAACACGAGAGCGGGTGGATGAGTTCCCCGCTCCGAGTAGGGTTGCCGCGGCGTGCCAAGGTCCCACGCACGGTGAACCTAAAGCCTCTGGAAAACTTAGTAAACCTGAAAAAAGTACAGTTTTATAGTGAAAATGATAATACTAGTTTGCATTTCACCATTGTAATGAAAAACGTTTACATTGTTTTTACAATGTTTCGTGTGGTTATATTCAACCACACGAAAAATACAATTTTACAGGTGCGGCACCATTCAAGACCTTCCAGAAAAGGAAGGTATCCAAACTCTGCTTTTAAGCCAGTGGGTTCTGGCATATCATACGAATAAACGCGCACGATGTGGTTCGAAATGGACCGGGATAACGAACTCGTTAGCCGCAACATCCATTTATGCGTGCATGTGTAGAAAAGTTGTTTTGCCAATCCCGCATAGCATACTTTAAACCGACCCCGGACATCGTTATAATCCCGATTGCACTGGTAAAATGTCTGGTTTTCTTCCTCTTCTGTTGTCAGGTGCACGTCGTCATCGTCGGTCTCCCGGTCAACGTTACATGTATCGTCGTCCAATTCGTTATCGAAAAGAACTCTTCGAATTTTGCTCTTTGAATTTGTGAGGACCTAAATAAAAAAAAGATTATACGCAAATAAGAAGTTAATGTACAGGGTGGCCCAAAAGTCCTATAACACCTGGGTTCTTTTGCCTGTAAAAAAAAAGTTGCATGAAAAAAATCGGTGACGCCTGTTTAACATTCAGGACTCATCCCGGCATGTGACCGGGACAGTTGCCATCTTGCGGACCCTTAGGGAACCGCAACAATGAAAAAAAAGTCAGACCACTTTTGCTTCCAATTCTCAGTTTATTCAGAAAAATCGTATTTTATTGATCTAAGACATCAGTATGAGATCCACCGTGATCCCTGCAAAGGAGAATACGACGCCATGTTCTCTGGTTTGCATTTTTGAGCATTCTTGGGGTCACTTCTTTAAAGACGTCCCGAATAGCATTTTTCAGCTCGTCGTTAGAAGAATACCGGCGCTTTTGCACCTTCTCCTTCACAAAGCCCCACAAAGCATTGTCTGGAG
>JAHZNP010001767.1:0-14675 GCA_020615345.1 Triops cancriformis | reverse complement strand
TGATCAAGCAAGCCTGGCAATCTGGGGAAGTCGTTCATGAACTTTCAAAAATTATAAAAATTACTACTCAGTATATAAAAGAATTATATCAAATAGCACTTCTGAAATGTATATTACAATGTTAGGTAGTAATTATTCTAAAATTCTTACTAAAGAAAATTAGCTTAATTTTCCCATGCAAAACAATGCACAAAATATACAAACTGTATTGCAGAAAACGCAATTACAAAATATTCTCCACGCAATTTTTCACATTTCACAACACTTGCATGAAAAATGGGCACCGTGTTTACAAACAAATGGAAGGGGGAGGGCTTTATGGGCATTTCCTTGTTGAACCCAGCTCCTGAGCAGGGTTGAACAAAAGGGGACTTTGCTGTTCAACACCATGAGCTCAACAAGAGATGTTGACGATAAAAAGCTTGTTCAGCTGGATGCCATCCACGCCAAAACAGCTGTTGAGCTCAACAACAGCATCGTTGAACAATTTTGTTCACAATAAAATACACCCCAAGTTGATCGTTGTTTGGTTCGCGAAATGAGTATCGTATTACCTAACAAGTATCGATATCAGAGTGGTTATGCTTCTCTCAATCACGGATCGCAGCTCAGGGTGGGTAGTGGTTTGCAGGTTACGATTCGAACACTTGGTCAGTAAACAGAAAAGACCAAAATGAGCTCAGCAACTTTATTTAACGCAATGAATCTACGCGAGGAAACGCCGGTTTCTCGTGACATGTACGGGGACGCATTAATTCCTGACTTCCTCCGTTATGAAACGAGTACAGGCGTAAGTTCGTAATTGTTGATAATTATTTCACCTTCTTACAATATGAATTTCGTTACAGACTTCCATTATGGCAGTGGAGTTTGATGGAGGAGTCGTGATTGGAGCCGATTCTCGAACAACCACAGGGTAACTTGTATAATGTTAAGGATTAATTTTAAAAAATTTAATTAACCTACGGTCCTGTAACACAGAGCCTATATTGCCAATCGTGTAACGGACAAATTAACTCGCGTCACCGAGAAGATTTATTGTTGCCGTTCCGGCTCTGCCGCTGACACTCAAGCAGTTGCTGATATTGTGAGCTACAAAATGGGTTTCCACAGGTATATCATGTTTTCTAGTTTTTATTACTTTTCTGCCTCCCGTTTACAGCATATTTCAGGGTTTTACTTGACATGCGAATAAAGCTTCGGTCATGTTGCGTTCACAAAGAATGTCGTGCAACAGAACATGACGTCAAACCATCCAGAAATCTAAATAGAGAAACTTAATGCGTTTAGTAACCTTAGTACGTTTCTGAATATTTTTTTTTAGTATTGAGCTGGGAGAGGAGCCTTTGGTGAAAACGGCCGCCAGCGTCTTCAAAGATATGTGCTATAACTACCGCGAGCAATTGATGGCCGGTATCATTGTCGCAGGTTGGGACAAAAAACACGGTGGACAAGTGTATACCATTCCTTTGGGCGGTATGTGCGTCCGTTTGCCATTCGCCATCGGTGGCTCTGGAAGTACATATGTGTACGGCTACGTGGATTCGCACTACAAGTCAGGCATGAATAAAGAAGAATGCGCCCAATTCGTTGCCAATAGTAAGTATTCCGTTTTTAATGAGTTCGTGTTTTCCGTAATCGAACAGTAGGCGTTAGCCTACGGATAAATAGGACATACGACAGTCTCATCGTGGTAGTTTGTTTGATCAAGGGCATGCTCGCGCTATCACGTACCAATAGGAAACAAAGGAGCAATTAGTGAAATATGTTTGTCGGCTAGAAGCGCCGCTAAGTTCGATTAGCATTTACTTATGAGATTTAGCACAAGTAAAGTAACACGCGTAGGAACATTTATGTAGAATACTTACCAGCTTTTTTTAAATTAAGGAAAACGTTCCTCGAACGTGAAGGCATCTATATTATATGCAGTGTAAGTAGCCTATATCATTAAGGGCACTGTATACCGCTCCCCTCTTATGGGCGAATAACATGGGGATATTTCGGGAACGATTTCTCAAAGAGGTTGACATATTCGTATTTTGTTTTGTGACAGTAAAGTTATGCTAGATACTGCGGATGATGAGTGATCAAGAATTTTTAAAAAACTTCTTTCGTAAATTTGGTAAAAGTCGAGAAACTTTCCAAGTTTTTACTGTGGAAGAAAATCAAAATTTGGACGATCATACATCACTCGTATACAAAAAAGAAAATTTTTGAAGCAAAAGTCTTTAAAATCGGACAAACCGTTTTGATAAAATCCCTCCCGAAAGTTTAAGAATTTTAGCTCCTGTATTGGGCTGCCATGCAGTAACGGTTCGTCCAATTTTAAAGATTTTTGCTTCAAAAATTTTCTTTTTTGTATACGAGTGATGTATGATCGTCCAAATTTTGATTTTCTTCCACAGTAAAAATTTGAAAAGTTTCTCGACTTTTACCAAATTTACAAAAGAAGTTTTTTACAAATTCTCGATCACTCATCATCCGCAGTATCTAGCATAACTTTACTGTCACAAAACAAAATACGAATATGTCAACCTCTTTGAGAAATCATTCCCGAAATATCCCCATGTTATTCGCCCATAAGAGGGGAGCGGTATACAGTGCCCTTAAGCAATCGCTACAGTAAAGTTTTGAATCGTATTGTCTACTGTACGTAATTGATTTCTTTAAAATGTTTTTCGTAAATTTGTAAAAAGGGAATCAAATTCCTTTTATTTTTTTCTGAAATTGCAATTTCAAACGTTCGATAGAAAGATTCGTAGAGCCGGTGAAAAGTATTCATTTACCGAAAACAGAATTCAAATGTGACATTTAGTTTTGATGTTATCGCCTACAAAACTTTATAAAACCATTTAGGTGGTAAATTCGAAACTAACCGACTGATTTGAATTCGTTTCCCTAATAAATTAGATAGACGGTCTCTGGTGCACATTTAGGCCGTATACGTAAAATGCTTTTTGCAACAACAAAAAACTTGAAATTTGATTTGACCAAATGCAACTAACCGTGCTATAGTGGTATTATGTGTTGAATTATCCAGGCGATTTCATTAGAACTGCACATTTTTCACCACAAATACGCTACAGTAAAGTTATGGTTCATAACGCGTAACATTAATATTTTTGAAAAAATATTGAGCATATTTCCATAGTTTTCAAGAAGCGAGTCAGATTTCCCTTTTCTGTCTTGGATAAAAGCAGTAAAAAAATCTTAAGTTCACGAGACCCCGTTTCAGACTACTTTTAGTAAACACAGTTAGTTTAAGGAATATGAGTCAAAGATGCTTTATTAAATTAAGAAATTAGGTAAAAAGGGACTTTGTTGCATATCAAAGGCTGATTTGTAAAAAATATTTTAGAGCAGGCTTTTTCGAGAAAGTTTAAAGTTTAATTACAAACGAACAGTTTCAGTTTAATGGCAAAGTAATGGGCATAAGCTGAAATGTTCTGTCTTT
Organism: Triops cancriformis; assembly: GCA_020615345.1. Taxonomy (NCBI): domain Eukaryota; kingdom Metazoa; phylum Arthropoda; class Branchiopoda; order Notostraca; family Triopsidae; genus Triops; species Triops cancriformis. Next base: position 11,221 of record JAHZNP010001767.1, on the reverse strand, counting down.
CAAAACTTTGGAACTGTACTATAACAATTCGCTTTGATCTTTCGCAGCTTTGGCCCTCGCGATGAGTCGCGACGGATCGAGTGGCGGAGTGATTCGCTTAGGAATCATCACCGAATCCGGCATTGAGCGACGCGTCATTTTGGGTAATGAATTGCCCCGTTTCTACGAAGGCTAAAACCGTTTAAAATTTCACTGCTTGTAATGGCTTTCTAAACATTTTTGGAACAATACACAGCTCCTCCCCTGACAATGTACCTACAGACTTTTTTCAACGGAATTGTGAAGGGAAATCATGGCAAATCAAAACAAGCCAGCAGTTTTCTTCGCGTTTGTCTCTTTTCACACGTTTTATTCCTTCCTAGGACTAGAAAAAGATCGCCATGGCAACAAAACTGGCGTCCAAAGTTCAACCATCCCAGGAATTGCATTTACATCACTTAACTTGTTTTTAATGTCAGTATGAGCGACTAATGTTACTTTTACACAACAACTTAGGAGGGATATTTGACGTTTTCATTTCTTGTCCGATTCTCCCGCCTGCGTCACTGGGTGCACATGCGAAGTGGTTTCCTTCACTAGCCCAGCTTCTGTGGCGCCTAATTTTCGAAAAATTTGATATGTGAGTTTTTAACACAGAAATTTCTAGGAATTTTAAGTAATTCTTCATAAACGTCTTTAACATACAGCACGCATCTCTAAGAATATTTAAACAATTTTCTTGCTATTTATTAAAGTGCTTGGAAAATAATAAAATTATAATATATTTAATAAAATAGTGTAAATAAATCACTCAATAATATTGATATGCGTAACTCGTTGGTTCTACATAGAATGTGTCATTTAGCTAGACTAAGCTAAAGAAGGCTTACGGGGCGCTGTGTTGTCACTTGAATCTACACTTTTGATGGTAAGAGGCGCTGCAGCTTGGTCTTTGACAGAAATGCCATCTACAAGTGTTCTCGCTTCACGTCGCTCCTCTTTGCTCTGCCACTGGACCTTCTGGCGATGTTGCTTCATGGTATCTTGCACGCGGGCTATGACCATTTCTTCCGTGAGGATACCGTCATCTGAGGCATAAGCGGCAGCCTGCCAAGCCACGCCCAGTTTTGCAATTTCACGGCCTGAAAGACCTTCCGTCTCGTGTGCGATACGCGAGCACATTGCGCTATAGTCAAACTGCGCGACTTTCAAACGCCTGAAACAGACAAAATACAAAGTATCATTAACAATGAGAATAAATGTTTGATATAGTTTGTACACATAAAAAGGAAAGAAATACATCACCGTATTTCGCAAAATATTTCTATTACATAAAATAGAAACGATATACTTAAATCACTACTGAAATTAACCTTAGTTTTTTTCGATAATATACCAAACACCTAAAACAGTATGTACCCAAAACCACCCAAAATTGCCCTTAAAACATCTATTCAAAAATATTACAATATATACTCAAAAACAAAAATTATATATTTTCTAAAAAAAAAATTATATAATTCCAAAAATAATAAATCATTAAATTATTAAGTGTTACATATTCACACCAGCTCTTGCGTGAACCGATGAGTTGTAACGTAATTTGATACGTACATATACTATCCTAGCCCTTGAAAGAATCTGACCTGCTTACACTGATGTGATCTATAGGAAAATCTCTGAAATTTACCGTTTGCCTTCCGCAGCAGGTTGAAGAATGAATTTGTCAAAATACAGGCGTACTAAACGTTCTCGTTCTTCTAAACCGGGCAGCACGAACTCCACCATTTCGTCCAAACGGTCATTTACGGCCCAGTCAAACTGTTCTGGAGTATTCGACGCCAACACGAGCATGAATCTAACCAAATATGTTGTTTCTGTTACAAGTGCAATACAAACACAAAAGAGTCTTTCAAGAAACTTAAGAATTATCAAGGCTTACTTGTTGGATTGGTCACCAGTGCGGTACAAGAACGCGTTGAGGGTAGCGCGCAAGTCTTCACTGATCTTTTCGGAGGAACGTTTCCTCAAAAATGCGTCAGCTTCGTCGACGAATAAAAGCAAACCTCGTCGCGATGAACTCGCCCAGTCAAACACCTTGTGCATTGCAGTCACACCTTCTCGGCCCATCGGGGCTATGTCTCCGCCAGTTAAAATGGCGTAATCCAACCCTGAGTGATACGCCAATTTCTAAAGAGAAACAAAAGAATGTATAAATAAATTGCAAAAGATCCAGCAAAGCTTGTGAAGCTTTTAATAATAAAAAAAAATAAATGACTTCCGACTTACTTTCGCAAACAATGTTTTGCCCGTACCGGGTGGCCCGTGCATTAGAATATTTCTGAACATGCCTTGATTTACTTTCGTGTTCTTGGTTGCAATAGCGATATCCCTAGAAACAAGATCAACACATAATTTTGCAACAAATAAAAGAAATTAGAAGTACGCATCGATAAGATACATTTCCCCGCTTCTTGATTTAGTTTTTATTAAGGCTTTTAAATGAAAAAAAGCACAAAATGAACTCACCTAAGTCTTTCTTCCAGTTTAGGTTCAAGTACTACACCAGCTAAAGCGTCTTCGGGTTTTGCTTTAAACCTTTGTAAAGTCTTAACCGGATGTTTAACGGTATCTAACGCGTTCAGTCTTGAGGTTTCTCTCACCAAGGACGGTTTTCCTATCAAAACAGACACAATCTTTGTAAACATTTGTGCACTCAATATTGCGTATCGCTTTTTACCTAATCTGGCTTCAATATACCGCGCTACGACTCCAGTCGATCCTTTGGCAGCGTAAACGCCTAACGCAACCAAGGAAACGCCAGCAGCTGCTGCTGTGACTTTTTCCCAATCTTGGAGGAAAGCCTGAGCTCCTGCGCCCAAAACTGAGCCTGCCGTCCTGAAAACGAGTTTCAATAAGGAATTCATTAATTAACAGTTTATGACAGTAGGAAGGAAATCGGCTTTTGCCTTGCAATAAGCTATTACAAGCTGCAGGAGAGAAAAATAAGCGAACGGGCATTACTTGATAGATTCAAGCACAGTTGTTCGCTTTTCGTTAGCTTTAAGACGGATTTGTTCGAGGTACAAGTCTTGATTCTCGCGATCCACTTTCCCTTTAGCACGCATCTCTGCTTCGATGCGTTTTTGGTCCGATTTAGCCCTTAATTCCATCTCGTGCTCCAAAGTAGCTTTAAAAACGAATATTAACATTAAATTAAAATGGAAAATAGCGCAGCAAATTGATAAACACTTTACCTTTGCGCATAGCTTCTTGTTTCGCTACCGATTCTTCTTGCTTGCGTAAAGCTTCTTCGTTGACTCGTTGCTGCAGTTGGAGTTGGTCTTCATATCTTCAAAATAAAAAATTAAATAAAAATCGACTTAGGGGATGTCATGCATAATAAATATCCCAAAAGCGGTCACACGAAACGGAACATGTTTTCTAAAGAACGTTTAAAGGGATTTTTCGTTATATTTACCGTTTTCGTGCCAGCTGATCTTGGTACTGAGCTCTGGCTTGGTTCTGTTTGGTTTCTTCGGCCAAGGTTTTCCTTCTCTCCTCCGCGTCAACTCGCTTTTGTTCTACTTTGAGCTGCTCAATGTGAGCTTCGTACTCTTTAATCTTGGCGATCTGCTCCTGCTGCCTGGTTTGCTCCTGAAGCTTGGTTAGGTCCAGTGCTTCTCTGGAAAACCCTAAAAACAACAACAGTATTAATATCGTTTTTATTGTGCTACTTTAGTGAGAAAATGGGTGAATAGCGTTACTTGAGCTTTCAAGATCTTTGGCTGCCTTAGCTGCTCTTTCCAACGCTGCAGAATCAAAACGATACGCTTCCGAAGCGCGCGAAATCGCCGCAGCTCGTTCTTTATCGTCACCACCACCTCCCTCACTCCCTGCTCCAACAGGGAAGCCGGGCGGTGGAACTGCTGTCCCAGCATCTTTACGTAAACCAAATAACCACGACATACTTGGAGCTTGGAATTACCTAAACTTTGATACACCTAACATTTAAAGTTCGTGAGAAAGTTTTTTTGCTATTGTGTAACTAACTTACCACGTGCGTTGAATATACAGCTCAGGCGGCAGCGAAGCCAACTCCAGTGTTCGTCATTGACGTTAGATGGCTCTCTTGTATGTTAAAGGCCAAAAAGGTATGTTGCATTTTCCAAAAGCCTGTAAAAGAATCTGGAATAGATATAGGTAAATATAACTAAAATATGTGTACGCCTCGAATTTCACGTCTGAGATCTACTCGACATCCAACATGATTGTTGTACGCTTCTTAGTGGAATCTAACACAAATTATTATTGGAAGGTTCGGCTTCATTCCGTCCATATCAAAGAACGGGGCAATTATATCGTTGGGTGTCGTGTCTCATCCAGTCTTCGTGTTGACCGTGTATTTGCCAGCGGAATGAAACTGCACGAAAATCATAAAATCTTTTTTTCTTTTCTTTTTCGTTCATTTCTTCCAGTTCGAACTTTTGGAACATTTTTGGGATTGCAGTGATGTGATTCTAATAATGTCTACATTCTTGCGGTAATAATACCTTTTGGATTTTTGAATACAGTCGAAACCACTCAACTGAATATCAGTTTTTGAATACTCTGCCTAATTGAACGAAAAGTTGAAAGTCCCGTTTAAGCCCATTTAAATCAACGTAAACCTAGTCCTTTTATTGAGTAATGGATAACTGAACACTCCGCTTGATTGCAAAACTTCTTAAAGCCCCGCTGTGTATCTTCCAAAGCCAAATAAATTCGGCTATATGAATACAGATCTTTGGTAATAACCTTTGACCCCAGAAAGCTTCATCTTGGATCATCTTGGACCTGTCACCGTAGACGATGTACAAATTTAGCCGATTTGCCACATTTAAAGTTAAAAGAGTGCAGCAAACATGTCTAAAAGAAAGAACTCATGTTTGTCTCTGGCTCATGAAGTGGAATGTCAACTCTCCTGGAACAAATGAGGACACAGGGATCAATTGCTCAGCGATTCGAATCAGTAACGAAACTTGCGCCTCCATCATCAGTAGCATCTGCCTTGCAGGCGGTTGATGTCCTTCGTCGTTTTATAGATAACACAGGTTCTAGAAGGCATTAGCAGTTATACGACTTACAGACATTCTTGCACGATGCAAAAGACAAGAATGAAACACAGCGTACAGCTATGGACTTTGTTCAAAAGAAGAATTGTAAAAAACTTGACTAATCTAATTATTAATCCAAGATAGTCCAGATTTACTATTGTTTCGTTGACTAAGTATTTTCTAGCATGCTACATAGGCAACTTCGGAAATTTAAATACTGCCCTCTGGTCCCGAGCCTATTTACATAAGCGGGTTGCACTGTACAACGTAAATTAGACAGCGCAGGCATTGAAATCGAATTGTTTCTCAATTTGTGTTTCACTCTCCGTAGTAATGAAAATGTCCAATATTAAATCAAATGTAAGGTGGAGGAGACTGCAGTGCTCGTAACCGCAGTTACGAGCACTGCACATATTTCCATGAGCACAAGCGCCAGTGAAATGCAGTGAGCGAAATCGCTCGTACGTGTAGTTAGCGGCGTCTAGCGGTCAAACTTCAAACGTTATTTCTGCTAATGACTTCGGTAGTAGATTTTATACGTTTAATATTTTTTCCACACTCCGTGGTGCTTTCTTCAAGCTTTTCGGCTATATGTTAGACAACAAACATGTAAAAATATGTGTACAAAGCTCTGTTTTCTTACCAAAATTTTTACTTCTATTCTACAGATGGCGATTCAAGACGAGCGCGAGCTGCTGTGTTTTGAAAATTTCGAGTGCATGAGTAAGCCACGCGCGAAATTATGCTACAAGCTCAAGTGCAAGCGCACTCGGAAAAAACGATCGGTCAATAACTCCATGTAAGCGAAACTTAGCTAACGAATGAGAAGCTCGTTTTTCTTCACAGAGCACACCAGAGACCACATCCCTGTATAAAGTGCCGTTACAAGAAAATGTTTTGAAAAGGAGGGAGTTCGTGTGCAGCGGAAGAAGTGCTGATTGGCTGAGAGAGAAGCATGGAGCAGAAGAAGTGCTGATTGTCTGGAAGAAACGCATCGATGTCTTTCATAAAATCATATCGATAGCGTTCCAACTTGTTGTCAATAAAAATATTTTTCTAACGATACTAATAGAAGAAAGCACAAACCTTGTTTGCCTATGTTTAAGTGTGGCTATGGAAATCACATTAAACAGGGCGCCTAGACTAATAATTGAAAGTGATAGTGCCATTCTTCTTTCTGATTGCCATGCAAGTTGACTACAGGTAAAGCCATTTTTTAGTGTAGTTCAACTTCTATCGATACGCACAGCCTTTGTATCGATTCTTTTTTCAAGCTCATTTTTAAAATTCCCGGTTAGAGGAAGAAACCGTCAACCTGGCTTGGCCAAGCCTCCTCTTTGAGGGCACTAGCCTGGGGCCTCAGAAAGTGGTAACAAAAGGTCCATAAGGAAGGGGCTCCATGTTCTCTCTATTATATATTTACTCTATGTTTTTCTTCTACTGTCTTGAATTGATTGAAGCCGTCCTGTGCCATCTATCAGGCATACATCTCGTCCTCTGCCTCCAACCATCTCTAGCTTGATGACCGGCTTCTACTGTTCTTTCCCAGATGGTGCTCCATGCCTCCATGTTTTAGGATGGTGGGAAACGAATCATTCTAGCTTTCAACATTTAATATCCCATCTGTGTTCCATTCCAAGTCTTTCAATCATGTTATTTTCGATATCTAGAGAACTGGAACATTTCTTTACCTGGCCAAGTGACGCCATATCATATCCGGTGACACAATAAAGGTGGAAAGAAATAAGCGCAAAATGTCGTTTTTGGGACAAATGTGCCCATACTTGTAATGCCAGATTTGTGCTTAGCTTACCTTCGTTGCATTTTAATTTCTTTTTGTCATTATTTCAATAAAAAGTCTTCGAAAGGGAATTTTACTATCATGTTGCTGGGAGTTTCTCTTCATTCTTTCAATCTCGTTCAGTCTACAGCAATGTAATCCGAAGAAGGGCGAAATGTGTCTCCCACATAAAATGCCACCATTCCCGTGTCAGTCTACTCTGTGTTTACGGGACAATTCTCCTGCGTTTCCCTTCGCTTTCGAAACTTTCTTTTCTAGAACCTTCACTCCTAATGAATCCAACTTTAACTGTGGCACTTTTCTCATTTAACATACTAAAATTTCCTTGAAGCTCAACAAAGAAAAAATAGAAACGTGTGGAAGTGGGCAAATCACACCTAGAACTTCTTGCTATCCCACTGAAGCAACTTGTCCAAGGTATCCATATTCACGACGTCTTTCGTAATCATCTTTATAAGCTCTTGTTTTTTAGAAGTTTTTTAATAATGTTGTCCCGTTATAGAAACTGCATTTAACGAACATGGGTATGTTCGTAAAATGCAAGTTTCTATAACGGGACAGCAGCGAGAAAAGCTGCGCATTAAATCATTGCAGAACTAATTCATTTTCCCGTAATGAATATTCTCTTGTAAATACAGTGTGTCAGTGTTTTCACGTTTTCTGTATTTCGTACGCTTCAACAGTTTCTCGCAAACAAGAATGTTAGGCTTAAAAAATTTCTCTCTCAATTACTACTCCCAAATGACTGTAAATCCTATAATTTTCTAAAAATGTGTGCCACAGTACCTGCTGGGGTAAAAACAAAAAAAACTGTCTGGAAAGGTAGTCAGAATTCAGAACTGAAACCAAAGAGACGGGTTTTTATAATCAAGCCTAATAACTAGCTGGGACTTTTTTTTAGGGCGAAGACCGAATACGGTTCTAGAGAGTTAATAAGTTCCGAAAGAAAAACGAAAAAGGGGTCTTTGGTCTAACTTGCTTCCGATGTTGGCATAACGCCGTATACAACCTTCAAGGGGGAAAAAAGTCCCATAGCAACAGTTGTTCCTGGCCGTGTCTCCGTGCGAAAGCAAAAAGCCTCCAGAGCCGAAGCATTTCGCCCGGGATAAGAGGGTGGATCTCACTCCTGGCTTTTCAAGAAAACAGGTCTTTTCAGAAGAAACTGCTGAGTGAAGACAAGCAATCCGCCCCAAACCCCTTACCTTCGGTCCAGGGCGATGGTCTGTAGTACATAGCCAACGTATACTGGAGCTTAACACGACATCCAGCTACCCTACTTCCAAGATCACGTGCACCTCCTCCTTCCCACCCCACCCCTTCCATCGCTTGCACGTCGCTTTACAGGTCATCGATGGACACCCGATGCTATAAGAAGGCGGGGGGTGACAGAATTATAAACTAGAGTCTACAATTTCCCCGTTTGGTTTTACAAGCTCATCTCCACCTATTGGCAAGGGCCAGTTGACAAGACAAAACGCACATCTTCTGGGTAAAACCACAGGTGTGCTAGTAGTGCGCCTCACCAGGCACGATCCTGTTCCAAGCAGACGGCATTGGGCAACAATGAATGTTCCCTTCAGCCAGAGCTGCTTGGTGGCTACGCGAGCTTATTCCTCTTCCAACACTAAACCTTCCACTCTACCCGTACTACAGTGGGTAACAATGAATGTCCCATTGCCAGTGCCTGACTGCGGGTTACGATATATTCGAGGAAGGATGGGTCTAGATCATCGCTCACGCAAGTTGCGTGGCGTTAGCATTGGGCCGTTTAATCGAGCGGGGTTTTTTTATCACGAGCACTGAACACGGGCCTTTAGGTGCGATATGTCTCTCTATACGTTCCAGGCTGCAACGTATTCGTTCTATTGTGAGAATTCTAGTTCACATTTTGATAAAAATTAAACTTCGATAAATTAAACTTTGATAAATTAAACTTTGGTAAGTTAAATTTTGGTAAATTAAATTTGGTAAAACAAATTTTGAGAAATTTAACTTTGATAGATTTAACTTTGTGAAACTCAACTTTGATAAAATTACGATTCGCGGCTTTTCTGGTAAATTAAAATACCATTAAAAGACTAACTATTGTCGCTACGTGGATACTGTCAGGCTTTATTCCTTCAGTCCAGTAGTCTTTTCGTTTCTAGTATGTGTTGGAAGAAGTATTCGGTAGCTCCTGATGAATGCTAATGATGCAGGGGCAGGTCACATAAGTCATGTAAAAGTATCAACAGCTCAGCCTGTGAATGTATCTTGTCGTCAGTTATTTTTACAGAGTAAATAAAGTGTGAGCTGAACGCACGACATCACTGACAAGCCTTCTTTTTTGCCTTAAAAATAAACCTCCCCAAGGCTGAAAAGTATACTGTTCATATAGAAATAGAAGATCGCAGCGTTCGTCCATAAGCTTCCTACCACAAGTCCTTTTTTTTCATATGGGGGGTTCAAAAGCAAAAGTATTTTACATCTAGGGGCTTTCCTTAAACATCCAAGGGGGCCCGTCATAAAGTTGTCTGGCCTGGGAGATAAAAACTGTGATTTATTTTCCCTCTACTCTCGTAACTCTCCACTTGTAGAAATAATGTACGGTGCACCAAAAAGAAAAAAAAACGCGCAAACATTGGCACCTTTCCTATACGAGCACCGAAAACATCCAGCATGTGACATACGTCACTAACATTTCCAACATTCTTTCCGGTTGGCTAACTTGCATTGTGACAAATTCTTATGTACTACTCATTGATACATTTTTTGTAGTAAGTTTGTATATATACTGCGCATTCCTACCGTTCGGGTACTCATAGATATTTAAATATACTTATTAGGATATTTATTCGTACATTCATAGTACTGTATTTGTATACAACTAAAGCACAAGAGTTAATGTCCAGCATTATTACCCATTCTTGGTATACTTCAATATGTAGAAAGGGTACTAGTTACGTATTAGGTGTTCTGCTTTTCGACTGGCCTTGTGCTACCGTTTCTCAACTTCTGAAACGCTCTAAGTTTATGCAGACCAATTTTTATTACTGCAAAAAGTATGGAAGCCGGGTTTGTTTGTTAATCTAGCATTTGTATGCGTACAAAACTAGGACACATAAGTTTTTGCTTTTCGAGAATGCAGCTGTAACGTAAGACAAATGAAAGTAAAGTAGCACCCAAATATGAATAACAGTCTAATGTGAGACCCCACTTATCCCGCCATATCTTGTGACAGACGATGGTGGCCTTGGCGAATCTTGCTCGGTTATACAGTATCTTTATGTGAAACGGTAATAAGAGCAAATCTCTGTACTGGACTTTGCTCATGGCTTATGTAAGAAGACCGGAAAATTTTTATAGTGCACAGTTACTAATTCTTTGGCGGATGAACTCTCTGACTCGCTATTGACGTTCCATATGTGAAAGACATTTACAGGATAAATGGTACGCCATATTCGTGGCACACCAGGTACTATCTTGCTGTGCCTTCAGCAAGGCGGAAGTCAAGTTAATCATAATAAAGGGAAACGAGCTTTGTCCCACTCGCATGTGCTGTATCGTCTTGTCGAACAATTCCAGAATAGTCAATCCCATAACAGCTTGACGAATTGGCCATTTTTAAATTCCAAAATATTAGGGAATTTTCTTGAACTACATTGTAAAAAAAGTTTGTAAAATTACAATGCTTTTACCACTATTTTAATGCAATCTTACCACAATTTCCTTGTAAATTATTATTACATAAATTTTGTTGTATTATTGCATGCATTTGCGTGGTTTTTTACAACACTTTAACAGTAAAAAAAATACCAATATTTTCTTGTAAATATAATAGCACAAATAATAAAAACACAAAAAATTTGTGGTAATTTTACTCAAAGTTAGTACTAAAATTGCAATCGTGTGTGTTATTGACTTCTGTTTGACTTTTTTGTAAATATATTACTTCTATTTGTTATTTTGCAACTTTACGTAATAGTTCTAACGGCAATAGTTGTTTGTAATTTTATATTGTCATTGTATTTTAACAGATTTATGTCTGTAAACTTCTTAAAGGTAACACCTATGTATTTTTATGTAAACTTTGATGTTCTGACGTAAAATAGTTTATACCTCAAATTTTAGAACTATTTATAAAACAGTGACAAGAAACTTACAACACGATTGTAAGGGTATATACGTGTGTGAAACAGCAAAGTTTTGCAGAATCTTATTTCTCGACACAATGCTTGTAAATACTCTACTGTAAAGTATTAGTGCTTCACATCATGTATTCTGTTCCACAGGCATAGGTTGACATATATGACATATATTAAAGAATATGCAAATGAGAGTTTAGGTTTGATGGAATTTTTTTATA
>JAHZNP010001766.1:0-14697 GCA_020615345.1 Triops cancriformis | reverse complement strand
TCTGAAACTTGCCGAGTAATCCTGAAGTTTCGTTTGAACTGTTAACAAAATTATTAAATTGTGCTTCTTTGTTGAACAGATACACTACATACTTCCCAATCTGAGTAGTTGTGCACATTTGATATAAAATCTGCAATTCTGGGTTTTGACTCTTCGCAAGTTTCTGCCGAAAGCACACACATCATCATCGCGTAATTGTCTTCGTCACTATCGCTGCTGGAGCTTGAAGAAGTTTCTTCAAGCAAAGCAAGTAACATTTCATCTCCGCTTGGATCCATGTTTCCCGCGCAAACAAACGCACTCTATGCTACTCCGACTTCAAAGACGGGGTAGTCGAGAGCACTCTTTTTCACTCCAAACAGAGTGAGATTCCCAGTGGAGGGCGTCATAGAGAGTGACTCCTCCTCTGGCTGGCTCAGTGAAAAACGCCGTCGCTACTCAGAGTAAAAAAGAGTACTCTAGAGTGCTCTGGAGTAGCCAGTGAAAATCGCCATTAGTTGCTTCATTCATCCTGTCGTCCTGTAATTCATTGTGTGCAGTTCCTTTTATATGTTACGTGCAATTTTTTTTCATAGTGTGCAGTTCCTTTTATTTATATTTTTACATTTTAATGTGTGCAGTTCTGTGTTCGCGGTAAGACAGATCTCATCCCCGTCTTCTGCCCTTTATCAAAATGAACGCAGAGAACGCAAATATAATTGAGAGAAAGTCCACGAACGAGAGTGTGGTCAACTATTTGGATTGGCGCACTAGAGGCATTCGGACACCGTGCCACCTCCGAAATGTAATTGAAATGCATTACGTAATTTGAAATTTCATGTTTTATATCTGTCAAGGCTCCGAAAGCAATCGCCAGCAATTACATGAAGAAGTTCCAAATTTCGAATTTATACTCCCTATTCGATCGGCGAGTCACTGCCCTAACATGGCACCCAACTGTACCTGATGTATTAGCTGTAGCGTCCAAAAGCGGGGACATCATTTTATGGAAATATCCACAGCCAGATCATAGCCATCGTATTCAAGGAGTAAGGTTTATTTTTATCCGGTTTCATCGAAAAGAAAGAATGTTATGGTATGACCAGGGAGCTCGGTACAAGCCATTACATTTGACCCCATGAACGCAGTATATCCAATGATGTTAGCTGTTGAATAAAGTGTTAACTATATTGAGCGCGGTACGCCAAGGACTTTTCTTGAAAACAATGATTTGAAGTAAGTTATACTAGTAAGGAAAAGTGTTGGTTTCTAGAAGAACCTTGACGCTTGGGGACAAAAGTATCAACGCGCACTCTCAACTTACTTCCGAAATAGGAAATGTTTGACTGACATTGCATAACTTTTTGCTTTTCTCATAGACTGGTCCCGATGGCAACATATTTGGGCTCCAGTTCGACATTAACAACCCTGATTGGCTGTACGTGGCTTCGTTAGCAGGGACAGTGGGACGTCGTAACGTCACTAATGAAGATTCTGTTATATTTCTCAGAACGGAAAATCACGGGTGAACCATCTTGTCTTTTTACAACAAGTTGACTTAATGTTGCCATCGCATTTCAATTAGCCATTGGTATACTTCTCTGGACGTCTCCTTCGCCAATCATACGATGGTCGCCGGAGATAACAGAGGATACCTAAACCTGCTGGCGACAGACGGTACCCAAATGTGGAAACGGAGACTACACAAGTCAAAGATTCTTCACGCTGAGTTCAACCAAAGGTGTGTATTTTACTACTGGTGTTGTAAACGTTTTCTTACGGAATTATAAAGGGAAAATGGGCTATTGGCGACATCTTCGACAGACAAGACAGTCAAATTATGGGACATTCGCATGGTCCGCAACAACGCAAATCCAGTGCTTGAATTACAACATGATAAACCTGTTAACGCAGCGAATTTTAGGTATAGTCTAGTTAAAAGAAGTCTACAAAAGGATCATAATATCTCGCTAACTCATACAGTATTTCCAATGCCTCCCGATTGCTAACCACCGACCAACATAGCGAATTAAGAATTTATTCTGGTCCCTTATGGCAGCTTGAGACGGAGATTACACACCCGCATCGTCAGTTTCTGCACCTCCGATTAAAGTAGTTCCACTTGTTTTTCTACTTTTCACTTTTCATGTTGGGGTTTGTGTGTGTCCCCAGGCTAGTTGGCATCCCTTACACGACACTATCGTCGTAGGTCGGTATCCCGACCCCAAGATGCCTGGCTACTCGCCTGCTGAACAAAGAACTGTAGATTTTTCCGACGCAAGCGATGGGAAGCTGTTGCACCAGTTCATGCCTGGTGCTGTCAATGGAATTAGCAGCTTAAATCGCTTTAATACCCTGGGCGACACTTTGGCTTCAGGAATGGGTAATTATTAAAGAATAGACACTGGGTTGTTCTCAGAAATTTGTTTCGATGGATGGGGAGAGGTATTATGTAGAACTTTAATGGGATTGTAGAATTTTATAAAAACTCCCTTATAAAAAAATTTCGATGAGAGTGGGAGGTAAAAACCACTATCGCCCGTGGATAGGGGATGAAAGTTAACTAATAATTTTCCGAACATTTAAGAGTGATTTCATTATTCCAGGATTTAATATATTAATACGGAAACCAAAACTTTTTGAAAACCGAAAGGCTACGAATGCTGAAGATGAAGAGGCGGAGTACGAAGTGTCGCGACAAGATGAACATATGAATAGGAAAAGGCGCAAGAGAAGCGACAGCTAAATACGTTCAATGCTCATTTTTTTCCACATTTGTTAACGAATCCTTATGTCTTCCAGCCAGAAAAAAACGGTTTTTTTACAGTTGGGGTTTTAAAGAGGATTTTGTACAGATGTTGTGGGGGGTAAGGGTTAAAACTAGAAAAATTGGCACTCATTCATTGTTCCATAATTCTTTAAAGGTTCTCGGGGAAAAGACACTTTTCTACACTGTTCTAATGACCAAACTTAAACTAGTCCCACTTATCTTTGTTGTCCGTCTCTTTCTGTCACTCTTCAGCCCTTGAAATTGAATTTGCTTTGTCCTCCGGTCGAAAAGGAGTATAAGAATGAACTATTGGAAGTGAAAGTAGAGTACGAGCATAAGTACTAAAGCAGAAAAAATGCGTCAATAAACTTCCGTTCCGTTTTGTGATAAGTGACCTTTGTCCATCTTTTTTGTGTCGGTTTTTGAGCGTTTTGGGTCATGTGCCTTTGTGAATGAGATTTTAAAGTAATCAGTAGTAAGGGTACCTTGGGGACTGCCACAAGGGATACTGCCCTCCCCTCCCCTTCGCTCTTGACTTCCTGTAAGGTGTACAGGCCTCCCCTCCCCTCGACACGCGTCACGCGAGGGGGAATATGCTCCCCCTTTTTCAGCGCATGACTATCTGATAGGGCTTGTTTAAGCGTGAAAGAGGGGGAATAATATTATTTAAAGACCCTACTGTAGGAAAGACTTCTGCCTTTTTCACTGAAGGTAAGAATTTCATTCAAGTAACAAAGTTCTCCTATTCTTGCAATAGGAGCAAAGAGAGGGAAAGTAACGGTAAAGTTTGTACCTTTTCCTTCAAATAATAATGTTCCCTTTTTCTTGCAATAGGAGGAAAGAGAGGAAAGTAACGGTAAAGTTTGTACCTTTTATTAAGATAATTAAGAAAGTTCCTCCTTTTCCTGCAATAGGCGTAAATAGGGGGAAATAAACTTATTGAAAAGGGAAAAAGTAACGGTAAAGTTTGGACTTTTCTGTAAGTTTCGTTAAAGTTTTGCTATAGTTTTTATTTTTACTATAAAGGGTGTATCCACAGTATAAGGGTTACACAGTAGGAGAACAGGGGTATCTCGCAATGTAAAGGATTTAGCCCTGCTTTCTCGGTCCCTAGAGTAGATTAAGGTAAAAGGACGGAATAAAAAAGGGTATCCTTTTACCACGCCTTTCACATTCGCAAACCTACCAGTGCCGTTCAAAAAACGTCACGACAGTTTACATGGCGCTTCATGTAAATATGTTGCTTTAAGCTATTCGAGCTTAAAAGAAAAGGTAGAGTAAATTGGTCAAGCACAACACAAACACACCATAGGCTGTGTTTCCACTGCCTGCTCAACCCGGGTTGAAATGGGATTTCAACCCGGGTGCGTCAACCTCGCCTGTTTCCACTGGCTAAACCCGGGTTCAAGTGGGGTTGGGAGACGGGTCCTTCAACTCCATTTCGGATCAGGGGTTTAGGCCAGCGGTGGTGGGTTGGGGGAGTTTCGCGTCGTGATGCTAGGTGGAGTCGTGGTGCAATGTAAATAAAGTCTTCGTTGATTTCATGCCTCAAGTTTTCGCTGCACAAACTGTTTAATTACCGTAAACGTAAGCATATGAAGTAAAATATATTTAATTTGTATAATAGCTAGAAGTCATTGCCACACATAAATCGCCTTAGCTTCTTTTTTTGTCTGTCTTATCGTATATTTCCACTGCAAGCTGAAATCTAAAATTGTGTTCGATAGACTTCAAGAAAGCGCGCTTATGATTTGTGTAATTATTTAGTACAATTATGAGTGACCCAAAGAAAAGAAGGATGGTTTGGGGAACAGAAGAGACAAGGCTCTTGATTCATCTCTGGGGAGAGAAATCTATGCAGCAAAAGTTTGATGGAATGAAGAGGAAGGAACCCCTGTATAGAGAAATAGTGGCAAAGATGTCCGAATCCAATTACACCCGGTCTTGCGAACAAGTTAAAGAAAAACTGAAAAACCTCAAGAAGGAATACCGTGAATGTTTAAAGGCCATATCGCTGAGTGGAGCAGGCGACTTCTGTACGGATGAATACCCTTTTTATGACGATACGAACGAAATCATGGGAAATCGTCCGAGCTCGGTACTAGTCGAGATTTTAGATTCCATGTCACCAGCTCCCTCCCTAGCTTTCTCCGTGACTCCTGTCGACGATCAACTAGACGAAGATTTCTCAGGCTTACCGAGTGATAGTGAAGGTAGTTACTTTTATAAATGATTAGCACGAAGTTATTTGTCTGTATATTAGAAACACGCAACGAATCTTCCTGCTCCCGCGACGTAGTGCCACCCCCGAAAAAGGTCCAAACAAAATGATTTGAAGATAATCGAGGACCTCATGAAGGGATTTGCCGAACGGGATGCACAGTTTTTAGAGCAGCAAAGGCAGATTCTGAGTGATGTCAAAGAACGAAATGACAAGGAAGAGGCTTGGCGCATGAAACAGCTAGAGAACGAGGGACAACGTATTGCAAGAGAAGCAGAGCGCCTTGCAAAGGAAGAAGAACGCATAAAGAAGGACGAAGACAGGAAGGATAGAATGCTGGATTTAAAGGCTATGTTGGTCGGAACGGCCTGCGCAGAAAAAAGCCAGCCCGTTCTCAACGAAAATGATCTTTCTAGTCATTGAAATTGTACCAGTTCATTATTATACCAGTAATCCAGTGCAATACATTATTCGTTCATTTTAACTGTAATTTCTAGTTAACTGGAATTGAAAGTTTTAAGGAGCATATCATACATGTGCAGATAGGGCATTACGGATAGTATCTGAGTTCATGACGGCTTGCGGAACAAAGGGATCTTGCACCACTTCAGCTGGACCTTCTTCTTCGACAGCCATCTGAAAGGACGAGTCGAACATGTCGCCCTGCTCTTCACAAATATTATGAAGAATGCAACAAGCATAAACGACTCTATTTATGCGGCGAATATTTGTGTCATATCTTTTAAGAAGACACCGCCATCTACCCTCCAGCTTACCAAAGGCCCGTTCAACTGTCATGCGATTGCTGCTCAGTATATTGTTAAAACGTTCATGCTGAACAGTAATTGCATGGGCAGAATAAGGCTTCATAAGCCAAGTAAGAAGGGGATATGCAGCGTCACCTATAAGGTAGAAAGGGATGTTGACGCCGTTGATAAGCTTCGTGGTGTCAGGGAACAGCATATTCTGCTGGCCAAGCTGGTGCAGTTTGCTATTAGCAAAAATCCTGGCATCGTGCACCGAGCCAGGCCAGCCAACGTTTATGTTAATAAAACGCCCAGAAAAATCAACCACCGTGTAGTCCCCCTTTCGAACACAGTAGTAGTCCGAACGGTATTTTTTAGGGCCCAAAATAGGGCCCTTCTATAGCCATCTATAGCTCCAACACATTGTGGCAGTTTTTTTCGCCTGAAGTATGACTCCGTTTCTTCCAGGCGCTGACCTTTGGGAATAGTTATGATAGTGTGACCGAAGAGAACTACCAGGGCAGCGCAGGTTTCATGAAAAGACCGCCATGCTGTTGTCCTGCCCATACCAAAAAGTTCACCCAAAGACCGAAACTCTATATTAGTTCCAAGGCGCCATAACGTGATTGCCATTCGTTTCTCACAGGAAATGGGTACACGAAAATTAGTTGTCTTTTTTGTCAGTTGCTCACGCAGAAGATTACAAAGGTAATGGAAAGTCCGACGAGTCACACGTAGATTTATTTTCCATTCCTTGTCGGTCCAACTTTTATTCATTACCTCTGTCCAAAAGGTGTCCATTCTATGTAATTTCCATAGCGACCGTCGACGAGCTATTCTAGTCAATATTTTGTGAGCCAGGGTGAATATAAAAAAACAGTCGTTTCCGGCGAATTTTGCCCAAACGTGATAGAGTCAATAGTATATCATCTTCATTGTCCCTCACTTGATCCAAAATACTTGACGGTGGACTCGCTGCTACGCTATCTATATATTATCAAATATTTTAGCGCTTACATATAACTAAAATATGATTTTGTAGCCTACTTATGCGCGGAGATGTGAAGTCTAGAAACATCTTGTGAAGCAGAAGAAAAAGTATATTTTTGTCCATTTTCCCAAAATATTTTATCTCAATTTACAATGTTCGAGTTCCTTGTGTTTTTGTTTATAATTGTTTGCTTGATATTGTGTAATCTTGTCCAATCAAACGATTAGTGATCTTCGATTACAAGTTAAAGTCGATTTCAAACTTAACCCGATTGAATAGTATCTACGCCAATTGGGACAGAGTTGAGGGAGACCCGACTCCGGAGGTGAGTTCGTTCAACTCAACTCCGGAGTCGGGGCGCCAGTGGAAACACAGCCATAGACTATTTCGCGTTACCCAGGTTGCACCACGAGGCAGTCTATTTTGCAACCCATACATACGTGTAATCAGAGCTGCTACGAGCGCGCTCGAAAAAGAGCGCGCTGTTTTTGTCACGAGCGAATGTGCGAGCGCGCTCTTTTTCCATTTTTTGCGAGCGCGAGCGTGCTCAAAAAGCACTGAGCGCAGGCGCTCGTACTGTGTAGCCATCTAGTTGGAACTGAAGAAACTTTTAACAAAAGACACAAACGTCGCTTCGCTGTTTGGGGTAGGAGATGATTGCCAACACCAAAACCCGCCTTTCAATAGCTTTTACCAAGTCTGACGCCAACACCAGCGCCATTGCGATGATTGCCAGCACGACGATTGCCAACACCCATAGCTACACAATGAAAACCCACCTTAAGATGTTTGCGAGGCATGGTTGCGGACTGAACCTGAAAATGTAATCAAAAGGGGTTGCACTTAAACGTTTAACATATTTACTAGTAACCCAACATAACTGAAATTAACCTAACTAAACCTAACCCAATTTAACCTAACCTAACTATTAAGGCCACTGTATACCGACTTGCCTTATGGACAAATAACATGGGAAACCTCGTGAATCATTTTGCGTTTGCTGCTAAGTAATTTGATGAAATTTCCTGACAGTAATGTTTTGAATAATACCTGGAATCTGACTTCGTTATATTTTCGAAAATGGTGACAGTTAATTTACAATCGCTCGAGAAATTTCACTGTTTTTTTCAAATTTCGAAATTTGAAAAATTTCGCCAAGTCAGATTCTCCGCGTTAATAATTAAAAATTTTCTCTGCAAAAGTTTTTCGAAAATATGCAATAGTTTTTGCGAAATGGTTCACAAGATTTACGAAATTTTAGCTTCTAAATTGTGCTGCCACCCTTGCAACACGTGAAACTTAGGAAATATTCTTACACAGAAAATTTTTAATTATTAGTACGGAGAATCTGAAATGGCGAAATTTTCAAATTTCGAATTTGAAAATATCAGTGAAATTTCTCGAGCGATTACAAACTAACTTTCAAAATGTTCTGAAATGTAACAATATCAGATGTCAGATATTGTTACCAAAAACTTTACTTTCAGAAAATGTTTTAAAATAACTTAGCAGTAAACGCAGAGTCATTCAAAAGGTTCCCCGTGTATTTGTCCATAAGGCAAGTCGGTATACAGATGGCCTTAAGGCCCGAGTATACACACCCTTCTTATGGGCGAATAACATGGGGAATTCGGGGGATGGTTTCTCAATAATGGTTCTATCAATTTTGAATCAATGTTGGCAGTAAAGTTGTACTTATTAATATCCAGTGCTCATGATCGAGATTTTTAAAAAATATGATTACGTTAAATTTAAAAACTACGTTAGATTACGTTGAATTTTTCCATTTTGAAATCCTGAAAAATTTAATATCTGGCTTTTTTGTGCAGTAACAGACGTCTGCTTTTTTGTGCAACTTTTCCATTGAGGTAGCGTACTTCTGCTTTGTTGGTTTAGGAATGAATTTTGATCCAACTCTTTTCCAAATTGCAGCACACGTTTCCGAGAAAATCGGGGAAACAGTGGATCATCCTAATCGGAATTGATTAAATTGGAATTTAGAAGTGAAGAATAACATACCTAAGCGAAATTGGTAAGACAGGGACCTTTGACTTTCACCGGTGGATAAAAAACGTAGCGTTACTACAAGTCTTTCTTCGGGGGATACAGGTCTTCGGAATTTTTTTTCGTTCTCTTTTCGATGTCGTTCTTCACGAGGTTATAGAGCTCGAAGTATTAGTATTGGTTTTCCTATCCAAAAGGAATGGACGCACCCACAAATCTCGTTTTTTACGTCTGTGACTTCCTAATTTAGCTACTTTCAGAGCTAAAACTGTAGCTTCATGAGCTTGAGCTGCCAGCAATAACGCAAAGGCAGTCACTGCACTCCGCAAAATTAGTTTGTCCATTTTTCCAAAGCGAAATTTGCATAAATTTTTATTCAATGAAAAAGAGACTACAAGAAATTTCAATAAGGTTTTCTTGTCGCACAAACATGTGACGTAGCCGTTGCGCGCAAGTTATTGCGCGCAACGGCACGGAATGTTTTAATGCGAGGAATGTTTCATTGCGCGGAATGTTTTACGCACACTTTTATTGAGCGCTCGAAGCTCCTTATCGAGACGTGCGATTTCGTTTCATTGGGAATTACCGCCCCTGAAATACGCTGTAATTTCTGGAGCTTTAATGTATCTTTGTTGCTAGTACACATCGCTTTATTTATATATTAACAAAATGAAGTTTCTCCAGAATCCGGGATCATAATTACAGTAATTTCAAAAATGCGTGCATCGAGCCGTTGGGTAGCCTACGCCTGTCTCTGCAACTTACCCGGACTAACCGTGCTTGCTTCGGCTTATGACAGTTCCGTACGTCGGGCTGTCACACTTTCTTTTTCCCCAGTATGACTTATTCATAGGGACTGGCCTTTTGAAAATGTAGCATCCATTACAATACCACCTTTTATTACTGGAAATTTGCATGTTGTTTTCAAGTCTCGGTTTTAGTAAATTAGGGAGTATTTATATGTAACGTTTGTGGCTTGTTTTTGACATTTTAAGGTTTATTTTCATTGGAACAATTAGTACTACAGGAAAGTTTATGCCATTAGATGCAGAACAAAAACCTCAGTCTTTCTGAAGTCACCACATAGACGAGAAAATAAGGAGAAAAATTGTTTTCTTCCAATGCATGTTCTTTGTAAATGCAGCACAATACAAATACTATTGGAAACAATATTTCAAAGAAACTGTTGGGTAGCTTCTCTCCCTTTAGCAATTTGGGACCAAAACCGCTTGGGTATGTTTGTGGAAAGGGCGAGTGCAAGACGAATCTAGTTTGATTTGGACATAAATATTTTGTTACTAAAATAATTATAATTGTATTGAAAACGCAGCTACCTTTGATGTTTCGAGAAGCATCTTTCCTTTATTTGGAAGGAAATATTCTACCTGAAAATGTTTGAGTCATAATAAATAAACAAGCCGTTTTAATTTTTTAAAAATGTATTTAAAATTTAATTAAATGAAAACTACCCTCCATCTTGCAAACAGTCACGTGATATCGCAGTCCCGAGCAACCGACCAACGAGGCTTCGGTTCCTGACGTCAGCTAGCTTTGACTGGTCCTTTTTGAGTTAGACTATTTTAACTATATGCCTCAAGTTGTGGAGTTACAGAGGTCCGGTAATCGATCGAGGGATCCGGAAATCGCGTTAGTTTAGATACGTCTTTACATTTCTTTCAACCGTTTAGCTAATTCTTAACCAGTGGGCAGCCCGATGTGCTAAACCGTATCTAACTTGGCCCTGCCCAGGTAAAGAAAATCATGATTAATCATAATTTATCATGATAAATTATGATAAATTATGATAAATCATAATTAATCATGATAAGTTATGATTTTTTTATAAGTTATCATGATTAATCATAATTTATCATGATAAATTATGATAAATCATAATTAATCATGATAAGTTATGATTTTTTTATAAGTTATCATGATTAATCATAATTTATCATGATAAATTATGATGAATCATAATTAATCATGATAAGTTATGATTTTTTTATAAGTTATCATGATTAATCATAATTTATCATAATTTATCCATAATGTATCATGATTAATCATAATCTATCATGATTAACCATGATCTGAAATTATTAATAATATTATAGATGAAACTAAATTTTAGTCTAGTTTTTCACTTCAGTTCGTCATAATAAATGAAAAAAGCCACAAAGGAAACTTTTTGTACCCAAAAAACTCATTTAATTTATTGAACATACGAGAATAATGAAACAGACAATGTACACAGATTTTTATACAATATTCCTTTCAATCAGTCCTTCTCAAACCTCCTGTCAAGTTTCAGGTAGTATTTGAGTTTTTCTTTCTTTATGTACACGTATTTTCCACGAACATGTTGCGGGAAAATGCAAGCAATAGTTGAGCTACGATCTGGGCACTCAACGAGCATAAATTCGGTTAAGTTCAACTCCGCATATGCATCTTTTAACTGCGACGCAGGCTCCAAAGCAATTTTTTTATAAATGATCACGATTACCTTATCTTCAGTATCGCTAAGTGCGGAACAATGTTCTGTGGACGTGGAGCATTTACAGGATGTACAAACAACAAGAATACTGGTTATTACAAATGCAGTCATAACATCAACTGTGAACACAATCGAATTGTTTCTCAAATTTTTATATGCATACTCTTGGGTGCAGAATATTTTTCCGTTTACGGCAATTCGATTGTACGCAACTGAACGCACACATTGAAAAGATTTGGCTAAGGCCTGCTCAATAGCGAGATGTTCAGCAACTGAGATCTTTCTGACATCCCCTTTTCCAATGCATTCTGTAGGTAGGGAGTCCTGGGTAAAAGTCTGCCTTTCTTTCACCAAGGATTCGTAGAAGTCTTGAATATATTCAGAAGAAAGTGGTATGAAAGCAGACGCATACCTAAAAAGTAATTTCTGTGCGTTGAAGAAGGAGAAGATTTGAACCGGAACATAACGAGTGCCGGAAAACATAGTTTTGAACTCTCCAATCAAGTCTTCAAAAACAAATCCCGAGTATGCCCACGGAGATCCCCAGTGAGACACAAAATCAACAATGTGCAAAAGCTGGTGGACGTTATAAGACAAGTGCTCTACCCCATACAGCTCGCGCACTTGAACAACAAATTTGACGGCCAGCAATTTGGCACGCCGTAAATCTTGAGCACCTATGCTTTTGGAGAGCAAAATGCGGACAATGTTAACGAAAAGCATCCAGTGATTATAGTAGTCAGCAGGCAACAAACCCTGTAGAGCTACTGGGGAGTAGTAGACCATGAAGTTCCTATATTCACTGGCCTTGAAAAATTTCCGGTCTCTTTCAAATGAACGAGGCAACCTTTTAACTTCATCGGCTGGTTTAATATCCAGTAAAATATCGTCTAACTGCCGAACTTTGGAGATATGGTAAGGAGTACCCGGATTGTCGAGCCAAAGGTTGACGAACTGGCGGCAAATACCAATATAAGACCGTGCATATAGTCACTGGGCATTCCTTTCACAATGTCGAAATGAGGAAGCCTCATTAATTCGCTCGGCCCACGTATCCCACTAACGTCCTTCCCAGTCTCCAAGGCTTCTTTTGCACACTCGACGTAAAAATCCTTTGACTTGTTTTCCGGTGTGGGTGCACAGAAGGGGAATACAGTAACACTACCGGCTCCTTTCGTAACACGCTCACCAGGATGTTCGCACTTCTCGCATCCGTCGTATCCGTTAAACTGTTTGACGTTCATCACCAGGGCACGTGCAGGAGCATCGCACACACCAATAAGGCAAGCTACTTTTGAAGTTCGCTTGAACCCGCTGGAGTCAGTCCATTCGAAACCTGCGCTAAAGAGATCGCGAAGCTCGTCTACAAATGGTTTCAGAACAGTATTTCCTCTCTCCGGTTTCTGGTTACCAAACCAAAGAGTATGTAAAAGTGCTGTCGATCTTTTACCTTGGAATGAAACTTCATTTATCGTAACGATGATTGGCCACACGGAGAAACCGGAAGATTTAAAGATCGGCACACCATCGAAATTGAACGTGATTGTAAAATTGTCTCCACTGTTAAGCCATGTCTGCAGGTCTTCTCTTCGGTATTCATTTCCAGTAATAACTTCGCTGAAGGAACTATTTGTCGTTTGATACTGATGTTTCGTTTTCACAATCTTGTCCCACAGATTGTCATTTTCCAGACAGTGTTTTAACTGTTCTCTCAAGGGTTTCACGAGAAAAAAACTTTGATTCTTCTGAAGGACTTCCTCACTAACAGGCTGCTTGCATCCAATGCACGGTTTTCCATCCCAAGATTTTAAATCTGGAGCACTACATATGTACTGGCTGCAGTGGTTGCAATAAAAATGCTTCACGACCGATTTTATTCCCTGAAAAAAGTACTTTTCCATTACGTATTTCGTAGCTGGCACGCATCCTGGGACCACTATGTTGAGGAGCTTTAACAAGTCTTGCATAGCCACTTTGCTACATTGGTGCTTAAGCACGAATGCAACAACTAGTGATAATAGTTCCCCCTTTTTACAGTCCAAGCCTGTCGCTA
Organism: Triops cancriformis; assembly: GCA_020615345.1. NCBI lineage: Eukaryota > Metazoa > Arthropoda > Branchiopoda > Notostraca > Triopsidae > Triops > Triops cancriformis. Next base: position 1,439 of record JAHZNP010001766.1, on the reverse strand, counting down.
CGGGGTCGTCGCCTGTACAGTATTCCATATAACCAACGGAGCTTGGTGGGCCATCACATGTTGGTACGTCATTAAAGATGGCGCTGTCGTTATCATCAAACGCGCTACTTATTGCTTCCGTGCTGTATCGGAGTTAAAAAAACAAAACAGATATCTTAAGGTATGCAAATAACCTTTCTTGTCTTGATTATCAAGTATTTTTTAAAAATTTTGAGACATACCTGAAAGGATGCGCTTCCTCGTCTTCATTGTCAAGCAGTCGCCAAATTGGTGGATACATATTATCTTTACAAAAAATTGGTTCTTCTGTTACAACTTCATGGCGTATTTGATAATTAGGAACACCAGATGCTGCTGGTGTCCCATGAGTTGTATTTTCTCTGTACGAAGGACAAGTTTAGTTCAAAGCAGATGAAAAATATTTGACACTATCAACTTTACTTATCAGGCATAAGACTTTGTTGTCGTGAATCGTACGATGCATGTAAAACCTGCTGTCCTTCCGCACCACCACCAGAGCAATTACTTTTATTCACTTGTTGCTGCAGTGCACGCCTACGTATTGTTGTGCGGGGTATTACAACTGGCAAACCTTTTGCAGCATCTTTCAGATATTGTTTGTAACTTCGCTTTGAAACGGCTACATGATGCCTTTTGCCGAGGAGATGAACTAAGCATTTCCAGGTTTTTCCACTGGAGGCGCTCTTTAGAAAGTATTAAAAGGGAATGTGAATATCACTAATTGTCAGTTGCTCCTGTGTTGTGTTTGCTGTGTGTTGTGATGGTGTGTTGAAAAATCTGTGAAAAAGTTTTTATGCAAAATTGTGAAATAAGTTACACCTTGGATGAAGTGTGATTATTCAAACTAATCTGTTCGTGCCTCAAATCTCTCGTCAGATATTACTCCATTACGTCGCATTTATATGGTAAGTTTGCATTTCCCACTTATTGGAATTTTACTCATGTAGTGTTGTGCCGTGCTCATTTATCATGGTCTGTAGAAAATTGTATGTTACATCTTGAGTAGTGTAATTTTTTTACGTTATACCCCGACCAAACGGTCTTTGCCATTTGCCAGGTTTTAAACGTTTCCAAAATTTTAAACACCTTACCCCTTGTGATCTATTTTATCATTTTAATGTGGTCTTGTGACTGATGCGTGGCTTTAGTTGACTTTGACCGTAAGGCTAAAAGTGTTGCCACAAGTTAATGTAGGATGTCATATGATCATTTTTCGATATTCTAGCGTGTCTTAAAGCTTCACTTAAGTTACACGAGCCGAGTTTTGTACGTTTTAACCAACTGTACACTTAGCCTTCTTACTGCGAACTATTTCAACTCGAGTGCTGTAAATAGTAAAAGTTGGCCATTTAATGAATAATATAAAAATAATATTACAAACAGCGTAACATAGATTGGTTCTCCTTTCCCAGTTAAGA
>JAHZNP010001765.1:0-14711 GCA_020615345.1 Triops cancriformis | reverse complement strand
GTAATAATTAGAGGATGGCAATACTGTACAAATGGCAATTATGCAGTAATTGTAGTGATATAGGCCAGACTATTGTTTAATGCGAATAATGGATGTTAGTGCTAGTCTGCTGAAAGGATTTATACCGTTGCTTTTAGGGTTTGGATTTTGAATGCATTATTCCTTTTTTAATTTCGTAAGAAATTTTTTAGTTTATTTTTTTAAGTTATCATTGGGTGATACGAAGCGGAAATAGTTTAAGAGATTTCATAGGGTTTAAAATATACGGTTAATTCTCAGTTTCATGAACTTCGATCGATGTCTAATCGTGTCTGTGGAAGGGGCCCGTCCAGTTTGCTAGTACGTGGTCTTCTTATCACTCTCTGACAAAATTTGTTAACAAACAAAAAAGCGGATATCAGAGTCCCGAAGTCATCTTTGTTGTAGAAGGCCTAATCTTACTGTTCCAATTCCATTTTAAAACACATATCTGTGCCAAGTTCTTACCAAACCTTTCCACCCAAGCGCGTGTTACATTCAAGAGGAAAGTGATTTAAGGAAATCCTGCTTTCTAAATTACACGCTTAATTACGCTACTGATGCTTGTTTTTCTTACAAGGTAATAAGGAAATTACGTAGGTAATTCGCAAAATGAGCTCAAAAGATACTGACTTAAAATTGTAACGCCAAGCCACGTCAAATTTTTAAATTGTGGCAAGACACAGATTGCGTTACGATATCATTTACACCGTACATGAGATGATAATGGGTGGGTGAACTTGCTAGTCGGTTTTTAAGATTCTCTAGACAGTAGGCAGACCATGAAGTTTGAAACAATTAGCTATGTATAAAACTATTTTTAAAAAACAATTTGAAGGTTCGCAGTAGAGACGTCCTAACTATATACCATATTAACTGCTGCTCCCCGCTAAGAATTCACTGATAGTGTAAATATAGGACTGACATAATAGTTCAACAATTAAACTTGATATTTTTGTTTAGTTGAGGTGGCTTTTGTATTGGGTCATTCATTGGGTCCGGACACCTTTTTAGCGATAATTTGAAAACGAATTTCTCTTTACGTAACTTTTTTTCCAAAAATATTTGGACTATTTTGTTCGATCAGTTTAGCCCAACGATTGGATAGGTAAAAGATTCCCTTGTCCAAGAACATCTTCTATTTTTGTGCAAAAAACTGATCGAGGTGCTTTTATATGGCCTTCAGATTTGCGATTTTTTTGCTTAAATAAAATTTTAAAGAGAGCGGAAAAGACTGTAATCTAATAGAGTAATGTCAGGACTGTAAAAGAGTGCAGTTCGAACATCCCAGGAAAATTTCAACAGTTTTTGTCAGGTCCGCAAATATGTGTGTCGCCGGGCGTTGTCGTAGTGAAAGGTTATGCGTCTTCTGTTGACTAATTTCGGACGCTTTTGAGCAATGGAATCTTTCAAATTTTCCAATTCTTCGCAGTATTTGTCGGCATTGATGCTTGGCCTTCTAGGAAGAGGTCATATTGTCACGCCAATAACTCGCACACAGATGTAATTTAGCAAGGCGTGTATTTTAGGGATTCCTCGATTATAGCGAGTGATCTACAAAATGGGGGTTACATAACGTGCGCGGCACTGGCACCAACTCGAGCCTAACTCTTTCGTGGGACTCTCACTTCCCCACTGCCTTCTTCAGACTCTCTTCTTAGACTCTCTACTTAGACTCTCTAAACGGGACTCTTTTCTTCCCTTTTAACCCAACAATTATTACCCTTTTCTGGGGTTGAGAACATCTGGAAGAACTCACCCCATACCTTAATTCCTCTTAAAGGGTGTGGAAGGGCTGATGAGCTTCCCACACCCACAGACAGTTACATTAACCAGAAGGTTCACCCAATTCTGGAATCCTATACTACACTAATAAAATGGTCAAGCCAACTAGCCTGAGCTAACACTGCTGGCAATGCCTATTGTCTTGACAGCTTTATCGCGCATGCAAATCCTGGCGCGACAATATCAAAAGAATCCCTTAAAATTCCACCAAGATGTACAGATTCACATTTTTCCGGTGGACCCTAGCTTTAGGGACGGTTTGTGAACGTCTGTCCGTTAATCCTCGAGATTTTTTTCTTGTAGTGTTATTGTAGACCATCCAAGTTTAACTTCCGATAATCATCTTCCTCAAAAAAGGACGCTCCTTGTTTTTATTCAGCAATAAGTCGCACGCCTTCACGCGCTGCTCCAGGTCCTGTCGCTGAAATCATGTGGGAGCCGCGCGTCCGCACTTTACACGTAGTCAGCGGATTTTGGGTGATCACAAAGCTTTATTGTGATAAATCAACAATCTCCTGTATCTCCTGAATTGTTAGAACTGGGTTTGTCTCCATCAAAGTCGTTATTTGGTCTGGATTGGCCTCTTAATGGAGACTCCGTCAGCCACCACCTTGACAAAATTATTTCCACTTCAAAACAGCGGACACCGTTTCCTAACCACGGATTCTTTTACGGCATCCGGACCATAAACTGCACACATTTTGTTAGTCGTTTCCAAACCGTAGAGACATTCCTGGAAATTATAACGCATATAATGGCGATAATTTCCAACGAGATCGGTCATCTTTCAACGTGGAATAAAAACTTCGAATTCAAGTTAAGAAGTACCAAACTTTAGTTGACGTGTCACTGAGAGACCCCTCTCACTAGTTTGTGAGTAAAAAAGTGCGCGTGCGCGCCCAAGAGAAAAACCAGGGCTGTTTGAATTCGAAAGTGGTTGAAAAGGTGTTCGGATCCACTTAATGACCCAATATGTGTGTGAAACATTATGTGCTCATAAACTGAGCAACAACAATACAGGTGCACTTCCAGTAATATTATTCCAAATATTCTCTGTGCCTCTACATGACGAATAGTTTCAATTTTGCGGTCTACCTTTCAAATAGACATCGATCGGTTCAAACCCTTGCACTGTTAAATAAACGTAAATTAGCCTCAAGAGGCATTACCAGACTTCCGTGATTTGACCAATGAATTATTTTTCCGCATAGTACCAGTGCCGTTGATATACATTTGTATTTTAATCGCGAACCAATTAGTGCTTTACTGTAGCTCGTTTGTTCCGCCTTCAACGGTACAGGATAATTTCTACAAAACTAAAACACCCTGAAATATTCTTTATATATGCGCTGTACTCGTTTCATGCATCAGCAAATTGCTCTTAAGCCTTTTGCATAGAATTCCTATATAAGTATGCTTTAATAACGTTAAACGTTGCACTGTTAATTATCTTTTCTAGCCCAGTGATAGACAGTATTGGTGAGTTGGGAGGCTAGGAAATATCTTGGAATCGGAGACACGTTGGTCCTTAGGGAGGAATGGAAGCTACGTGTTTAGGAGATCTACGTTAGAAAAGCCGTTCGCTTCTTGACTTTTGCTTCTAAGCTGCTGTCATATAACGCATTTTTTGTAACTGTTCCGCAACGTGCTCGAGCTGCCCGTAACGTTCCGTCATTGCGTCGTAAATCTAACAAAATGAGATGGTATATAAACCGTGTACGCTGCAACAGTAACTTGATATAAACAATCTTGATAAAAACTGCACCTGGGATGCATCCTTATGTGGGTTACAAACAAGTTTGAACTCCGGCCCCTGCGCAGTTATTTCCGAGAAATCGAAGGCAGGTTTTCCTTCTGAATGACGCTCTTGCAATTTCACGGCAAACTTGGCTATATAAGCACCGCCTAAGCAGGCTGAATTTGCGACATCCTTCAGGACATTAAAGTGTTAAAAATGTAGGCAAAGTCGGTGAAATTTCCGCTGTACCTGAGTATACACAGGCGCGTTAAAAACGTCGGATAACACCTGTAAAATAGCTGCATTTTGCGAAGCACCTCCAGTTACCAAAATACGCGTGGTAGCATCTAATTACCAACTTGTATAACTAAAAACATAACTTCTAAATAACGCACTGAGAATTTACCAATGTGAAAACCCAGTTTTTCAGCGTGTAGTCTTTTAGCAAGGAATTGCCCTTCAATAAGTGCGCGGATTTCGATTTCGGGACTAGCAAACTTGCTCACTTCGTCTCCAACCTGATTGAATCGGAATCGACCACTTAAAGCGGGGGTTATTTCCGGCACGTCGAAGTACAGGCCCATATAGCCGAAATTTCCCCGTGGCGTACTTTGCAATAACGACGCAAATTGATCCCACGAATTGTCGGCGTATTCATTCCGCACAGCTTCTCGCATCATTGACCCATTTTTGAAACTAAAGACAGAAAAGTACTACTGAGAAATATTTTTCATGGATTTCCCAAAGCACGTAAATCTTCGGGAAAGGAAAGTTACCATAATAAGGCCATGTAAGCATCCGGGTTAATCGGGTTGCAGAAAATGTGGCCTTCCAAAGCCGGTTTGGGCTGGTTAAGCCACACAAACAGAGTATCGCTCGTGCCCAGGCTTACAGCAATGTCCCCTTCTTTGAGTCGCATGCCTACGCGACAAACAAGACACCAGACCTTGTTCAAACGTGAGGCAAAATCGAAACTCGAGAAGCTTTACCAGCTAGCGATGCTGGGTTATCACCAGTAAACGCCACTACTTGGCATTCTGCTCCAAACCCGAATCTTTCCACGAAAAAGCGGTTTATTGGTCCTAGTACAGTTGTACTTGCCGCTACGTTGCCCAGTTTTTCTGCCAAGTCAGCTGCAAATCCAGGGGCACAGGCCTTATCAAAGCACGAAACTATTTATCAGTCATGACCTGTACTTTGAGCTCACCTCTAAGCAATCATTATTCCAAGTTTTCGAATGAATATCCAGCAAGTTCATTCCAGAACCGTCCGAGAAGTCGATGGGAGCGTATTTACCCAGGAAAATGGAGCATGCAAAGCTGCTTACTAGCGAAATTCGCTACAATAATAGACTTGAGTTTTATATAAATTATACACAATAAAAAATAAGAATAAATAAATAAATAATAAGTAAAATTTTACTATTATCGTTATACTATAGACTTAGGTAAATTACTTCAGAATTTTGGTACGCATCTTGACGCTGACGAAAAATCTTGGCAATTTGGTTGCCTGTAAACCGCTCATAGGCACAAGAGCCCGTAATATCAGCGAGGTTCTAGTAGAGCAAAATAAAAACGTCGTATGAAGCTGGATTTTACGATATTATTCTACCTGGGCTCCACCTAGTTTTTCCTCCAAGACTTTGCATTCTAGACCAGTGCTGGAATCCATCCAAACAGGTGAATCGGGTAAGGCAAAGCAGGACGAAAGCTGGTCGTAAAGGAATTTACTGGGATCCAGATTGGAAATGACTTTCTCGGCACCTTTTCTCCAGTAGACACTCCCATGTTGCTGAAATGTGTAATTCCTTATTACTCACACATTCATTTTATTAAATTACTATTTATTTGTTTTACGATCATTTATTTCCGTTTAGCTATTTAGTACTGAAACGTAGAATTATTAATTAAGTTTATCATAAGATTCATCAATAGCTAATATAAAAAAGGACGAATACAACTGTACTTGGCCAGCTCCGGATATTGCCGTTATGTATTCGAAATTGATGCCCGTGACTTTGAGCTTATCCATGAGTAAATCAATGGCTTTTACCCACATAATAGTGGGGGCAGTGATGGTAATATCATCTGGTTTTCTAATGACACCACCATATGTGCGAAATTCAGGTAAATCATTGTCAAAGTGAACGGCAGCTTCGCAAGCGACTTCCAAATCTTCGTTGATAACAATGGCTTTCACCTGTTGCACAGAAAATAAACAAAAGTATTGCGTCAAATTGGTGTACTACAACATGTGTGTAGGCTATATAAAAAAAACTAACCTGTTGAGTGCTGAAATCGAAGCCCAAATAATAATTTGGTTTTGTTCCTTCTGCTTCGGTCATTTTTGCACGTAACGGGACTAAATTTACAAGACGAAAGGTTAAAGTCCCGGTAGCGTTAATCAAAGCAAAGGTGGGCGGTCGAAAGTTCTAATTAGGCTCATAGATGACGCTACTATCCGGGTTTGAAAACCTTACGACAGAATTACTCAGTAGAATTATTTCACTGATGGATGAAAATTCTTACTTCAAAGACTTAAAATTTCTATTATTTTTTCTAACAAAAAGGCTATTACTACTAAATAAAGATTAATTTAAACAATTTGGACCGGAGTCTTAGTGTAAGCGTCACTTTCGTTTCCCTAAGTGGACGTAAAAAGGCACACGACTTGACTAGTGACATGAAACAATAGTCTTCTATCAAATATGCTGTGTTACATGCCATTTATGTCAGTAACTCTGACTAAAAGCTGGCTTCTTAGAACTGAAAGAACAAATGCTCTATTCTTAGAAGGCAGCGGAAAATCGCCCATGACTGACAGCGTAACTGACAGCTTTTCCAAAGACGTCCAGTAGCCGACAAGAGACAAGTGCGTCGACTGGAAGATAAGGACTGGTCATTACAGTCGCAATTATACTACCAACGAAAGTAAAAGTGAGCGTTCGCAATGGAAAAGACGGACGTCTCCCTGTGAAACCTCCATACAAAATGAATGGTGCGTGTCAGTGGCGGTGACACCTTTTTGTGCACCGGGGGGTTAGAATGGTCCCATACTCTGTAATCTTCCCTACATGTAGTTGTCCGATTTTGGGGAGAAAGCAGAACCTGAAGTCTTTATGCTTACAGTGAGTTTTTCCGTTGCGGTGGAAGCCGCTTCAAATACCACCGTCACTGGGGCTTGCCCGTCCCTACAGAAATGTATCGGCCACGTGAGCTAACAGTCAAAGAGTTCTTAAAGGGAGAATCTAAGCCTAGCATTTCTTTGTCGTATAACAGGCGAAAGAAAAGAAAAAGATGTGAATCTGTGAAGAATTTTTGTCGTACGACAGCTAACCACGGTTTTGCACATTTAGTGAATCAGAACGAGCTTCTCGTTTTACGAATCGTGTGGGGTATAGTTATCGCTTGTTTTACGAGTATCGTAATCCTTTTGGTGTACCAAAGCGTAAGAAATTTGCTTAATAGAACGCTTACGACCGAATTTTTGGAACGCGACGATCACAATGACGCAGCAGGTGTAATTCTACCGGATATTCATATTTGTGACGCTTCCATTTTTAACGACAGTCGACTGAAAGGTTAAGCATTACTTTGGCTTTATAATACGCTACTAGTGTATTTCTTTTCTTTCTTATTTATTTCCTACTTGACTACATCTGAAGCAGAAATGGGCTTTGACAATAGGACAGCGACGTACTTGACTTTGGCCACTTCAGACAACGCAGTTCGACAGTCTATCTTAAACGACAATAGAAGGCTAAAGACTCTGAAAGATCAGTTCGACCGCATTTTGGCGAACGGGAACTTGACGATGGCAAACGTCATAAAAAAAGCTGCAATAAAGTAGGCATTTCTTCCATTTCCTTCACTTCACATTGCTGTTGGTTCTATTTATGTAGGTTAAATTCATAAATACCGAAAAAATGTTCTATGTTTTAAATATTTTCTTTCGTTTACAGCAATTTTCTTCGATCTTGAGTGAACTCAGAGTTATAGTTATTTTCTACCAGAAGTTGTACTCATTTTAATTTGTTTAAGTGTCATCTGGTCCAACGCGGTAATACTGCTTTGATTTATTACTGATAGGTGTGAAGACATCGTGGCGAAATGCACTCATGCCGGGATAAATTACAACACGGACGAATGCTGCACAAAATTTTTCCATCCCGAATCGTTTGTTAGTATCTTCGGCAGCTGTATCAGCACACACGGCAAAGAAATTAAACAAATGTACGCCTCACGGGACGCCGGCTTTGTCGTGTACATAGTGCCCAATACTAACGACATCATAAGTAAACGCAAAAAAATAAATAAAAATAAACTAAACCCCAATTTTTGGACGTTCCATTTTGTTATTGTTAATTCGATATCTTTCACATAATCGTAACTTAGGCGTAAAGTTGAACATTTCAATATAGAAATATTTGAAATCTTAAAATTCGAACGGTTGCGTATCTGTTCTCCATGAGTTCTTTTATAATGGCGTTCGTTGTTGGACACCAGGTTTTGAAGAATCGCTTATCAAACCAGAATACATCTTGCAAAAAGGATTGTACTATGCTGTTTCGAGCCCAGCCATTCATATTGAAGCTGTTTTGCATACTGGTGGGCGTTTCGCAGCTCCCAATTCTTGGGTCTCTGTGCCGATTACCAAATCAGTGGTAAGTGAAACATTTTACAATAAGTAAACTAGATTTATCGTTTGCAAAAAAAGTTAGTCAAAATTACTGAACTAACTCTTTTAAACTCAGCAAAATTAAAAACGTTCCGCACTGGTTGACATGTTCAGGTTGATAACAGCGAATTGAAAGATAACATCCTGGCTCCACATACCTGTGTGCACACAAACGATCTCCTTTACGTACGAAGAAATATCCCTGAATATGACTACTATAGCGAATTCAACTGCTACTTGTCCCACATGCAGAAATTGTATCGGCAAGCGGGGAACTGCTCAGTAGTCTTTTGCAATTATGGAAGTACGTTCATTTTTCCCTTAATGTTACACTATGTTATCTAAATTGGATTACCAGAGTTGGATACTTTGTGCGATCCTCACCAAGTTGTAGGCTTTCAGCTAAAGAACCTCTTTAGAAGTATTGTGCTTTTTTATTTCTTGAATGAAAATTAATGAGAATTCTTAGAAAATAAATTGGATTGTCCAATTGAATGTATCTCCGAAGTGTATGACATTTTACCTAGCTACGCCGAATTCAACACCCAATTTCTAACAAGAAGAGCGTACCTGAATTTTTCAAAGTATAAAATTCTTCTGGAAAGGAAAACAGATAATTATGTCTTTAATTTTCCTTTGAACAGTTTCCAGCCCGTCGTTTTACACTTCTTTTACTCCACTTTTACGTATCAAGTGCGCATAAGCCATACTTACACCTTTTTAAAGTGGCTTGGTAAGTGATGAGATCGGGTCGTACCAGGAGTTTGGTTCGGGATGTGAAGATGGGCGTATTATGTAATTTTGTGGGATTTTACGGTTTATACCTATAATCGCTTTTTTTGGGGAAAAAATATTTTCTAGCGTTTAAAACTTTCTTATCTCCTAATATGAACTGGTGATATACAACACATGAATAAGACAACACATAAGAAACTTTTAACACATAAGATGTTTGGATAGGAGAAGTCGGTGGAAACCTGGGACTTTTCCTTGGTGCAAGTCTCATTTCAATTCTGGAGATTGTGGTGCTTTTCTTTCGTTGCTGCGTGAAATGGCAGATTTAAAAGATTGCTAATCAATTTGGACAGCCCAAGAATTTGTATCGGCCAATAAGGTACGTTCCGTCAACTATCCAATTAAACAAGTCGTTTGATATTGATTGATATAGTTCTATGACCTAGGGCCACGGTTTTGGCACGCTGAAATACCCCCTTGGAAAAATCTTTTCTTCGCTCTTATTTGTCCTGTTTTTGCGTGTGCATTTTACAGGTACACCGTTATTTCTCATCCTTTGATAAAATATGAGAGTTAACTTCGATTTGGCAGCGTAAGCTTCTGAAATAAATTTCTAACCAGCATGAAATAAGATTGAGCAATCAATGACATATTTCTATTAACTTCCCCTAGATTATCTATTGGCGTACTTTTTCTAGTCCATTGCAGTTGATCGTGTTTTCCATAACCTATGGCCAGGCTGTTTTGCTTGTCTAATGGTGTAAGTGTCACGGAGCCAAGAAACACCCAAATCTCCAGCCACAGAGTGGAATATCTTCTATACTCTGCGGCGCGTCTGTGGAGCGAACTAAGCTTCTGTCAATGTCCCAGTCCCATAGTTGGCAGGTTAAACACCTTGGTCTCTTATGGCCGAATTTGCGTGGGAAATTTTGCAAGCGAGCTCATATTTTTCGCAGAATTTTTATGCCAGGAACGTTCGTACACACAATAAACGCTTGGTACGACTTGGGAACTGCATACGTCTGTTTATTAATTAGATGTCCCTAATTTAATATTTCCATCGAAGGCAGGATTTTATTAGTGAATCAATGTTTCAAAAAATTAAAAAGTTCACTCACACGCTCATTATGTGGAGAAACATTAATGCCACAAATTTTTTGTACAAAATTGAGTACACTTCGCTGATTTTCCCACTTGATTTTATACATAAGAGTCCTACGTATCTTACCAACTATCTACGCCACGGAATATACTTAGTGCATCAACGGAACGCTGGGCATCTACACCGTAGCCTTAAAACCCCTGAGCTAGTTTTTTTCCTCCTTTTTCTTTGCTCCATTTGAGTGACATACGTGTTTGGCAGTGTTTTCTTAAAATGTATCTGGAAATCGTGCTTGATATTCGTCAAGTATTTTTTTTTTTGGGGGGGGAAGTAACTGCTTGAACCAATGCATAAGCCACGGTACTTTCCGCTGCAGCGACAACGCTCGTTTCGCTACAATGGTACACTGACTACAATGGTACAAGTCAGTACCCAAATTAACTCCAGTGCATCAAAATGTATTTGCGTTACAATCCCATTACATGCACAGATACTCTAAAAACATCGAACACTTCAGAAATAATGAATGAAACTGCAATCTGTGCTAGCCACGCCGACAGTATAGCAATACTGCACATTGTAAAGAGTTAAAAGGGGGGAAAAAAAGTTATAGGTCATGTTGAATACGCAACACTTTTGTAAACAAGGTGAAGGGTATATAGTTCATTAGCAAAACGAGTGATCCTTCGTTAATCTCTTCCTTTCACTTCGTGATGGATTTATCAGATGCTTTGAAATGAAGACTAGAAAAAAACGAAGAGAGAGCCGTACATCTCGCCTCTTGATAAAGAAAGAAAATATTCATAAGAAAAAAAAGGTTGCTGACACATTCAGCCAAACTTCGCTTTACCTCACATCAATGTATCATTCACAGACTTCCAACCCTGTTCACACTACGAGGCTCACCACAGATCCCACCTCCCCAAAATTTCCTCCACAGCGTAGAATTTTCCTATTTGTAAAGCAAGTCACGTGGTGTGAACAAGGCTTAAGTCTTCAGGGCAAGATCTGCACGATATATACGAATTGCAAAGTATTATGCGTTACATTAAAAATGACCAGTCTGATCATCACGGTCCGTTACATAAAAAACCGCGATAATAAATTTGGAAAAAGGACTCCTCAATTTTTTCCCTTGCTTTCTCCACGATCCCTAATTCCAAAACCAAACCGTTTCATAATGGTCCCTCATCGTCCCTTGTTCTATATTTGGAAATGATGCAACTCTTCCGAGCCCTAAGTCTATCTTTCCAGTTGCCTTCTTTCTTTCTTTTTTTTCCCCCCTTTGTTTGTGTGTATGTTTCAAGTCTGTGAATTGCTTCTGCGTTGTGGTTCGGGTGATGGCATTTGGGGCAAGGTGGGTTTCTTCAAAACTTGTGGCTTAACTTTAACCTGCGGCCTTGACTGCGCATGGGGGTCGGCATTCGGTAGCTCAAAAACGGGAACGCCCCCTGCCGTCGCGATAGGCAGCACTGGCGTGGGTGTGCAATACAAGTTCGGGAATTTGGCAACAAGTTTAGGCGTGTGGGGGCGGGGCATTGACGTGACGGCAGCTGGAACTTCAGACGTAGCAGCTTTGGCCCCAAACGACGAAAAAGACTTTAATTCTACCGATGACGTCCGCATCTCAGGCAAGTCAAAATGTCGGCCAACAACAGCCAACCGACTCGTGCTCGTACTCAATACGTTTTTACCGTCGTCTTTCCCGCCTGAACCAGGGCGTGGTCCCACTTCCACGGATTTCCGCTCGGGCGAGTCCGATCTCGGCAACGATTTGGAAGTGCTACTCTTTTTGAGCGTATTCTGGCTTTGCATCGCGAAAGTCTCCGCAGCTGTCATCTGGGGGCTGCCCGGATTAGAGCTATCGGGTTCCACTGCCGGGTCAAAGACCGAATCCATTGCCGGGGAGGAAGACAGTGAGCACGTGGACGACGTTCTTAGCCGAACGCCATCCCCGCCACCAGAGGGCAGCGCCGAAACGGGCAGATCCATCACCAAATCGGGGGTGTGCTTCTGACGCAACTGTAAGGGCAGTTGAGGAACGAAACCGTGCATGGACTGGGGCTGGGATTCGGAGCGCGCCGCGTTCCACTGGCGCGGATTGCGTGGGACACTGCTGTCGTCACTCGAATCGGAAGTATTGGCTCGTTTTTCCCATAAATCACGCTTCCGAGTGAAGGATCCTTTCGTGTTTCCCGCCACTTTTTGTTCGCACATGCTACGACTACTCCAGTCTTCCAGTTTTAGCCCCACCCCCGTGCCCAACCCGGCCTCTGCCAGTCCAGACTTGACGCGCCGGTGGTGCCGCAACGGCTCGTTGCCCGCGTTATTTTCCGAACGGACGCTCGTGCTCAGTTCACGTAAGCTTTCGGTACTGCCCAAGAAGCTATTTCCTGCAAACTCCGCCTCCTTGTCGCTCTGAAGCATGGAAGACAAGCTGGAAAAGCTGTTGCAGCGACTCACGTCTTCGCTTAAACTCAAACTTTCTGTCAAACTATGGCGCTCGTCGCGGTCCGCTAGCGTCAGGTCAGAGGATGACAGTGACATGTTGCTTATGACTCCCGTGGCTAAGGAGACGGACTGTTCCAATTCCTCTTCGTCTCTTAATGTCTGTGCCTGAAAGGAATGCACAGAAGGACAAACGACAGACACAAAATTACTAAACTTTTCTTCGGGGTAGAATTGCAAGCAGAATGTGAACTTAACTGAAATAAAGGTTTAGCGAAGGCATGCGTTCTATTAATGCACTATAGAGATCATGTATTGCCATACAGCTGCAACTACTAAATATAAAAAAAGACATTATTTACAACAGGAAAGGAAACAAACGGTAAAATGCAAGCAAAAAGCAAGCAATAAAAAAACGAACACAAAAGCTTATAAAAAAACTGCCCCAGCCAACCAGAAACCGAGCTTTTTTTTCGTTACACAGAAGTCTGTAATACCTCAGTGATGGAAGTCTTGGTCTCTGGAATAATTGGCTCTGGTGTTGACTGGAGCAAAGAATCGTCACTTTCTCCAAGATTGTCATTCGAAAAGGAAATAGGATTCGAAAGCTTCGTTGGTCTCACCAACGCTACACGATCGCTTGACTCGGTGCGGAATACGTTGTCAGCCGGCGCTGGCGGCGTGCCCGCCGAAACCAGCGGGGACGACGGAACGCCCGAATCCGCCGACGGTACCCGTGGACGACCGCCTTCTCCCATGCTGGTTACACTTCTGGAAGGTTCGGAGCGATCTCGATCTTCATCCCTGCAAACAACGACAATAAGTTAACACCCATTCTTTCTATCGAGTTCATTACTAATCTGCTAGTACCTGATGCGAAGCATGATGTATTTATCTGGAATGAGACCTTCGCAGCCATCTTTGGCCCCTCGCCACCAGTCACCCGATACTTGGCTAAACAACGTTAACGTTTCTCCTTTCTTGAAACTTAGTTCCCTGGCAGATCGCGCAGTAAAATCAAACTGGGCTATGGCTTCCAACGCTTCAGCTTCTGGAAATGGACACGAAACGTGGCATGAGTCAAATTCACCGGTAACTCACACAGCATCTTGCGAATGTTCATATGCAAGGTTAACAAAACAACAACAATAACAAAACATACAAACACATAAAACAACCACCAATCTCACAAAACTCCCAAAAAACCGAACCGCAAAAGGATGAAAAATAAACTTACTCCCAAACAACTGCAAGCTGATGTCCTTTTCTCGGAACACCGAATCTGAAAATGGGAACCAAACCAAAAAGAAAAAAAAATCAAAAATAAGGTTGTGGATCATGCGGTAAGGGAAAACTATATACGGATTTGTGTTTTTAAAAGAAGAAGAATGTAACAAATAATTAATATTTATTTTTCAAATCGTCCTCCCCAAAATGGAACAAAAGACATGCTAATCGTAGTTAGGGATGCTTACTAGAGACAGCAACAAAGAAAATAGGCAAGAAATTCAAAAATAAGGTATTACCGTCTTCTGAAGGACAAACTTCGGAATCAGCATCATCTTGAATGGGTTCCGACGGAGCTTCTGCCATATCCCTGAAATCCAACGTTTAAGTTAGCAAGGTCGCAAAGAGCCAAGAGTATCGATTTCGGCAACTGGCTTTGAAAGATTATGCGAAGGGATAAGGAAGTTCAAAGTTACCCATCATCCGGCTCACGGGTCAAGTACTTTTCATACATAACGCCGCCGTCCCCAGGGAAGATATCGTCGGACATAATGATAATGTTCTTGATTAACTCGTTAACCAGATTCTGGTATTGGACTTGATCTTTATCTTCGGGCACTGGGACTAACGTGGGACCGAAACAAATGGCAAGATTATACGGATCCATCATGTTTTCATCGCTAAACTCCGACAAACTGTTGATAGAAGCAAGAGAGAAAATAATTACTGGTACAATTTAGCTCCTTCGAAGCGACATGTAATAAGAGACGAGACTTACTGATTCAAAAAGGAAAAGATGTAGCGCATAACTACAAATACAGGACGTGGCAATGTTTGGAAGACTTCGCGGATTCGCGCCGTGAACTCTTCTTTGGAATTCAATTCTATAAACGGGTAGGCAATATTAAGTTAGGCACGAAATGAATTCTTTTAACTTCTCTTCCGCAACTTAAAAAAAATATATATAAATAATATATA
>JAHZNP010001764.1:0-14735 GCA_020615345.1 Triops cancriformis | reverse complement strand
TTAAAAAATGTATTTAAAATTTAATACAATGAAACTTCCCTCCACCTTGTAAACAAACTCACGTGGTTTCGCGCTCCCAATAGCGTTACACCCTTTTATATGCAGCTTGGGTCTGTGACGTCAGCTAGCTTGAGCCGTCCCTAGTGAAAATTGTGACGGGCGACGGTAACAAGAGTGCGATGGATTCCGTTACCGGTCAGTTTTCAGCCTGCGAACGTGTTGAAGTCAAGACTAGAGATAAACGGGTAGGGGACGAAATATCCCGCAAGTCAAAACTCTGCATAGAGGATACTTTGTGAGCCCAAAAGAGCCCAATCCCAAAACAGCCCACCCATTGACCGAAGGAGCCCACCACTAGGTCAAAACAGCCTAACCCGAGCACTGTAAATATCCTATTATCCGGACTCCGTTGGAATAACACAGAATAGGTTAGAAGTTTCGTCTAATAAGAAATAGTAACAGTAAAAAGTAGTTTTTTGTAAAAGTAATCGCGAAACGATTTCTGCCTTGAAAGATGGCAACAGTTGGCGTGCTAGTTTGAACAATAAAGTCCGACAGAAATCACCTAAACTTTACTTTTTAATTGGTAATTCGAATAAACTGGTAACCATAAGAATAAAGCTACTATCGCCTTAATGGATCTCTCATATTCAGAGATCCAAACGGAGTAGCAAAGGAAAAAATGCAAAAGTTATGCACCGATTATAACGACGGTACAATTGATACCCATGTAATAGAAATGTAGATACATGTATTGTACAGTGAGGTGCTTGAGTTCAGTTTTTCTTATCCTTTATTTAGTATATTATACTGTATATTTGCTTTTTGTGTTTTTCTGGTATGAAGTTTTTCGTAATTACTTCCTTTTCTTTTTATATAATTGTTTTCTTTTTGTCATATTTATTTACGCATGTGCTATATTTTTAATGTACTGTATTTTTTAACTGCGTTTCTTGAAACTACACAATATTGTGACTACTGTATTCTTTAAAATGTGTTACTTCAAAATACACAAAATTACGACTACTGTGTTGCGCTTCCAGTCGAATTTTTGTTGACCATTGTAAGAAAATATATTTAAATTCAGAAATCGTTTCATAATCGCTTTTATACAAGATTAGTTAATACTGTTACTATTTTTATTAGACGAAACCTCTTATTACCTATTCTCAGAGCTGCTACGCGCTCTTTGCTTTTTGTCGCGAGCGCGCTCGCACATTCGCTCATATTTCTAAAAAAGAGCGCGCTCGCGCTCTTTTTCATTGTTGCCATATATTCAGCGGATGAGAAAACTCTTCGAAAACATATATGAATATTAAACTATGACACGAAATAATGCATATAATATAAAGTACAGTATAAAATTAAGTTTAAAATTATAATAGAAATATAAATTATACTGCCAAACATACATATATGTACCCTTATATAACAAGGGTACGAGTCGATTGCCAACACCAAAACCCGCTTTTCACTAGCGTTTACCAAGTCTGACGCCTGCCAAGACCAGCGCCAAAGCGATGATTGCCAACACGATGATTGCCAACACCCATAGCCATCAATGAAAGCTCACCTTAAGGCGTTTCAGCTTTAATTAGACATTATTTGAGAGATTTAAGGCCCCGGTATACACACCCCTCTTATTATTTATTGCATATTCAAAGGCTCAAAGGCCTCTACACAACAAGTTAGCGAAAAATATTGTATGGGGAACTTTTCAGTCCCTACGAAGTAATATGGACGAATAACATGGGGAATTCGGGGGATGGTTTCTCAATAATGGTTCTGTCAATTTCGAATCAATGTTGGCAGTAAAGTTGTTCTTATTAATATCTAGTGCATGTGTTGGAGACTTTTTAAAAATCTCATTTAATCAAATTTACAAACTGTAGGAACATTTTTACATATTTCAAAAAATTTGACAAATGTAAAATCTCGTTTTCTTGTGCAGTAGATATCTTTCTGGTTATTTTTTGCTGAAGATTCAAATTGGACGACCAGTTTTTACGAAATCTAAAAATATAGAAACTAGAATTCCCAAATTTTAGTAAATGATTTCGTAAAAACAAATCGTCCGATTTGAATCTTGTTTTCACCAAAAAATATAGAAAAAAGATACCTACTGCACAAAAAAGCCAGACATTAAATTTTTGAGTATTTCAAAATGTGAAAAATTTCGCCTAGAGTTTTTAAATTTAACGTAATCATATTTTTAAAAAATCTCGATCATTTACACTGAATAATAATAATAACAACTTTACTGCCAACATTGATTCAAAATTGACAGAACTATTATTGAGAAACCATCCCCCGAATTCCCCATGTTATTCGCCCATAAGAAGGGTGTGTATACCCGGGCCTTAATAGTTAGGTTAGGTTAAATTGGGTTAGGTTTAGTTAGGTTAATTTCAGTTATGTTGGGTTATTAGTAAATATGTTAAACGTTTAAGTGCAACCCCTTTTGTTTACATTTTCAGGTTCAGTCCGTAACCATACCTCGCAAACATCTTAAGGTGGGTTTTCATTGCGTAGCTATGGGTGTTGGCAATCGTCGTGTTGGCAACCATCGCTATGGCGCTGGTGTTGGCGTCAGACTTGGTAAAAGCTAGTGAAAGGCGGGTTTCGGTGTTGGCAATCATCTCCTACCCCAAACGGCGAAGCGACGTTTGTGTCTTTTGTTAACTGTTTTTAAGTTCCCCACTAGATGGCGATACAGTACGAGCGCTTGCGCTCAGTGCTTTTTGAGCGCGCTCGCGCTCGCAAAAAATGGAAAAAGAGCGCGCTCGCACATTCGCTCGTGACAAAAAGAGCGCGCTCGTAGCAGCTCTGCCCATTCTGGGTTATTCCCACGGAATCCGGATAATGGAATATTTACAGTGCTAAGAACGGGCTGTTTTGGTCCTAGTGGTGAGGTCTTTTGGTCCTAGTGGTGTGCTCTTTCGGTCAATCAGTGGGCTGTTTTGGAATTGGGCTCTTTTGTGCTAGGTGGGCTTTTGACTTGTGAGCTCTTTCGTCCCCTACCCAGATAAACAATGTAATTGAACGTTGTCTCTTGAGAAAAAAAAACGTGGAAGTTTTATTTGACTGTGAGGTAAAGGATACGGCGGAATACTGTAAAACGCTTAGAACGGCCGTCGTTTTCCAGTACTGCTAGTAAACTGTCGAGTAGCCTCAGCATTTAGAATTTCTTTTTTTTTTAAGAATTCGATCTTAATAAAAACTCGAAGGCGACAAAGGCAGCTGTACGAAGAATACCTGTCAAAACTACACTCGACAAATAAAAAAATATTGCAATCATAGCCGGTAGAAAGCGCCATCAGGTTGATCCGCCTCTGCGTCTTGTTTGTTGTGATTCTTGTAAGTATAATAAAGGAACAATTCTGGGAATTATTGATTACTTGTCTAACTAGGCTGCCTGTGACATGGAGAAGATAGATCAGTGTTTGTTGCAGTATGTTCCATTCAGTTCAGCCATCGATGTAGCGTTTTGGCATCGTCTCTCTCAATTAAAATTGGAAGTTTACGCGTTAGATGACCAACCTGTCACCATCTGGGGTTACTACGCAAACAGTAGTGGCACACATCTCCCGAGTCATTTTAATATAGATTACAGTTCCTTTAATCCGTAATTATGCCAGAGAAAGCGTCCGAAAATTGGTAGTAACCTGTCTTTACTTTTTTCCGCACTAGGGCCGGGCTGGCTCCTAAAGGATCTGTATCTTGCCAGGGTGTGTTGCACAACAAGAACACTGTAGAACACTTTAGAGATTGTGACAAAACATCTCTGATTGAAAGCTTGGGCCACCAAATCTGGTTTGATATCACCTCGGGCAGTGCCATCGTGGACCCTAGCTTGTTGTCCCGTTTTTTGCTTCTCACTTATACAGTACTGAATATTTCACGTTTATAACCTGACAACCATAATTTATTACTCGCGCTGTCTTTTTGTTGTTATTAGGACCTTAAAAAGTATCATTATTACTACTGGTTTGCCTTCCCTGCCCTGGTTTTCCCAGAGCGTGTGAATCTCGCCTCTGATGTCCTAACCCTTAAAGAAAAAGCGACCGAAAGCCAGGTTAATTTAAATAAGAATAATAAAGTGGAAAAAATACAAGGTAAGAAATGGTTGCAGTAGAAATAAGAGTTATTTTATTGCAGGTGTTAGCTTTGGAGAAGGCAGTAGATTCTGCTATCGATATTGTGTCTAAAGGATACTTCGTTGTAACAATGAGACATGAAGTTTTCGAAGTGCACCAGTTGCAAGAGCTCCCTGTCGTTTGCGCCGAAGCTTATGAAGGCAAGGAAGTTTGGTTAGCCTTCATTGATCCATCAACTTTGGAGAAACATCCAGGCTGGCCTTTACGGAATTTGCTAGCATTGGTGGCTTATCATTGGTGACGACTTGATTACCTTACGAATTTCAAACATCCTTAATGAAGTCATGTTGTTCGAAATAATGAATGTATAGGCCGAGCTGTTTTTCAAAACTTTCCTTATTGTGTTGGCGAGACATAACGCGTGATGGAGTACGAAACACAGGTCATAGCTTGATTTTGGGAGTTCGTGCCGAGATACCTGAAGTTCTCTTGTCTAAAGAAGAACACAATGCTGCTCCCAAATGTATTGGGTGGGAGAAGAACGAAAAGAGTAAATTGGGACCTCGTCGAGTTGATTTAAGCAGGACAATGGACCCCCTGAGGTATTTTAATTAATTGATTCCTTCGCTGGTTGCAAACCTAACTACTTTATGTGGTATCAGGTTAGCGGAGTCTGCCGTAGATTTGAATTTAAAGCTGATGAAGTGGCGTTTAGTTCCTACGCTAAATCTCGAAATTCTGCAGTCTACGAAGTGCTTGTTAATAGGAGCTGGGACTTTGGGCTGTTACATTGCCAGAGTTTTGATGGTAAGCCTTGTTTAACTTGAAAACGTCAGAATACCTTTTAATTTGGTTTTTGTGCGAAATGCAAGGCTTGGGGAATACACCACATTACGTTCGTGGATCACGGACGTGTCAGCTATTCTAATCCCGTGCGGCAAAGTTTGTTCGCGTTTGGAGATTGCTTGAATGGAGGGAAAGTCAAAGCTCAAGCTGCGGCCTCTGCACTAGCATCAATTTTCCCAGGTGTGGTAAGTGGCAATTGAAACCTCTTCGCCGAAAGGAAGCCTGTAGTGCCTATGCACCTATGGAAGATTGGTAACACGTGTGTATTGATTGGTTCCACGCTTCTAGCAAAGCACTGGCGTTAATTTGCGGATCCCTATGCCTGGCCATTTAGTAACAGCGGACCAAACCGCAGCTGTTCTGAACGATTTGTCAGAATTATCCCAGCTTATACAAAAACATGACGTGATCTTTCTCCTTACGGACACGCGTGAAAGCCGCTGGTTGCCATCTATGCTGGGAGCGTATTACGGAAAAGTATATCGGATATGATTGTGTTGTTTTCACCTAATGCTGGTCCTTCCAGTTGGTCTTGAATGCAGCGTTGGGTTTTGATTCCTATTTGGTTATGCGGCATGGTTATAGAACGCCATTCGAAAAAGAGAATATAACACCGTCGACTTCGCCGGGTATTTTGAAAGGAGCAATTTCTGGTCATCAACTTGGCTGTTATTTCTGCATGGATGTAGTTGCTCCAGGAGACGTAATAACTTCAAATTAAGCTGAAATTAATTATTTAATGTTAAATTATTAGTCAACTCGAGACCGAACCATGGACCAACAGTGCACCGTCACCCGTCCCGGCGTTTCTCTCATGGCTGCTTCATTGGCTGTTGAATTGCTTGTTTCTGTTCTACAGCACCCCTTGGGGTAATGGTTGACATGTTCATATGGGCTAGAAAACAAAACTAGAAGTGTTTTGTCTTAACGATTAACTTACATTTTAGGGGAGCAGCGCCGGCCGATATCAATGGTGGGGAAGAAGAACAGAGCATTCTCGGGCTTGTGCCTCATTCCATTCGAGGGTTCCTATCTCGCCAGCAAGTCATTACACCAGCTACCGAAGCTTATGATGCTTGTACAGCCTGTTCGCTAAAGGTTTATCAACTCTTTTTATCCATTCTAGCCTAATCCCATGCCTAATCGGAATGTGTTCCTTTTGACCGTAGGTGCTGGAGAAATATAAGGCAGAAGGAAACGACTTTTTAATCCAAGTGTTCAACAATCCGAAATTGTTAGAGACGATCACGGGCCTGGAAGACCTCCTCAAGGAATCCGGCAATATGGAATTATGGGAAGTCAGTGATGAAGAAAGCGAAGATAGCCAAACACTTGAAGCTGTACCCGAACTGGAATGAATATTCAAACTATGTACACGCTGCTCTGTTCTTGCTTCTTTTTCTTTTTTTATGGGACGTCTTAAAGTACTTATTAGTACTTGTTTAAATTGCGAGATACTTCCGTCGGAATTAAAGGGTGTAAGGGAAGATTTTTTTAAAATTAAGTATAATTTCCACATGACATTTACAACATGTTTAATTGCATACACTTCTCGCAAAACCCACAATATTTGATCCCATAAATTCACATATCATTTTCACGCTGAAAATAACAGACCAGCCGTCGTGGTCCTACCCATAGTATCCGCTTCATTGTCTTTGGACTGAGTTTGCTGCAACTTAAACCAGGTATCTCCCAGAGCCTTCGCAAAGTGATCATCGACTAAGGAAAAAGAGAAACAGAACATTTCATGAAAGCTGTAGTGAAAGAAATAAGAAGAGCAGCGGAAATTATATATTTCATAGCGCTTACCTGATAAGCCTGAAACGCTAAGGTTGGGAGGGGAGGTTTGACCAGGGCATGCTGGACATTTGGCGGTTTCACCCTCAGAGCTTGAGCCCGACGAAGCAAAAAGATGGGTATAATGATCTCCTAAGGAACGCCGGAAATGCTCGTCGATCACAGAATCACACACACCTATAATAAAAGGAGGCTTAGCGATTTCATTTGCGTTCAAATGTGTAACAGTACAAGTATTATTTGCTTCTGTTTTACTCCACTCCATTACATTCAATTTGTACAACTTCAATCATCCTTCCGACTTCTCAAGTCTTCTCAAATGTGAGCCTCAGGAAAGTAGTTTTCACGGTTGATTGCTTTCCCACATACAGCAAGCCTTCGCTAGTTTTTACCTCTTTAAAAAAATTCCATTCTCTTCGTCCTTCCTTTATTGAGAAAAACGCCATACGGCAGGTATAGCTTTTGATCCCCCCACCCCACATTGCTTTACAAGCAGACCAAAACTATTCCCCAACATAACGAGACGGCTAAGGCAGAACAGGCCGATTCTATTCTTTCTTGCTAAAGACCGTTACCTTTTTCAAAATAAATGTGAAACCCCCAAAAGATGGAATACCAAGAAAAAGCTGGCGAACACTGCCTTCGCTCTACAGGATGCTGTAAGGTTCTCCTGAACAAGTTTGTTGAATGTTCCATTCGCTTTATGCCCACTTTTCAAAGCGTGTTCTGTTACTCGTCTTCCTTTAATCACGCAGGTAGATAACAGCGCCAAGGGTTCTTCACGGTGCAGGTAGCCAAGGTCGGCGGAAGCTGTAGGGCTTTTGCTTTTTCAACATTTTCTGACCACGGTCTTGTTCCCGTATATGCAAATGAAAGACCTTGTCTTGCCTTTGTGGTTCTTTTTTTCTCTCTTTCGCCCACCTTACAAGCTTCGCTTCCTATATATCCTCCCCATTCCTCGCATACATTCGTACACTGCGATACGTTCAAAACTCCCCCCTCCCCCTGAAAAAAAAGAGTAAATGCTAGAACAAGAAACTACGATGTACTGCGCGGATGAATGAACCATCCTTGGTTTCGTGGTGAGAAGTTTTCTCCATCCCTTACTCCACCTTCTCAAGAAAAAGTGGGGAGAGCTTCAAAAACGGACATGATGCATAGATGTGATATCCCAGAAGGTTTTTATAGAGCTACATTTAAAGGGAGTGGAGGATTTGCATTACATGTAGCCACTGGGCCATGGCATCGAGAAGATTGGCGTATAAACCACCATCTCGACCAGCGAAGTCTAGGGTCGAGGGGGCTGAACCTCGACTGCTGGCCAGCCTAGGTTAAGCATATGTGCAATCATTTGGCTAAAGGCGGCGTAAACACGGCTGTTGTCTAGTCGATAGTCTGGGGTATCCATTCGGATCGTAAAACTTTTTGCACGGCTTCCATGTTTTATTAGGGCAGAGTGCATGTTCTCATGCACATTTGCAATGAATTTTTTGGCAACGGACCGGTTTTCTCTAATTCTCTTCATTTGTTTGTGGTCAAACTTGGTCGGAAAGGAACGCTAAATTTGGATGCGGCAGAGGTTTAGCACCTTGCTGTCTTGAACCCCGTTTGACCTGGCCTTTCTTTCCCTGAACCCCACCTGTTGCAAATTATTTGGTGGTGCTTTACGGGTACTCAGACCCAACGGATCCCACCACCCTTGTAAAGAAAGGCCAAAGGATGAATCTGGTAGTTTCCCTTTAACGAGTCGAATACGAGAAGTAAGAGATTTTTTCATTTCTGTGGCTAGTAGACCATACACGGGGAGGGGTACGGGCAAGCACCCCTGGATTTTCAATCCGAACTTATACAGGTGCAGGTACACCGGCCGAGGTAATTCTACACAGGAAAAAAAAGGTGACCTCGCCTGTAGGCCTGTGGAAAAGGTTCAGTCCACTATTCGGATCGTCTAGGTTTGCCGCACGACGGAAACAAGATTCTTGCTGAAATATGACAATGAAATGCGACTAAAAATCACCCAATCGAACAGCGTCCTTTTGGGCCAAAAATATTGGCATTGCACACAGTTCAGCCTATACCAAATTTTAGACGCTGCTTCAAATCTGTTTTATTATCCTAACATACGCAAGGTAAGCCTGCTAGGCACAGTTTGCCAGCCTGTTCTCTCCAAACCTTTTTTAATAGCTTTCCTTTCCTGTCGACTCCCCCCAATTTTCGAACACATCTGCGTTTTACCTGGCGAAGTTGTGTCGCGGCGCCCAGTTCTAATCTGTCCAGAAGTGGTTATTGCCCGGTCCGTGGTACTATTTTCCGTCAAACAGGTAATGACTGACGGGCGTGGTAAATGGGCTGAATAAGAAGGGGGCCTAATAGGCGGCAATCGGTATTTCAAAGGTCGCGATACTGGCGTCGGTGATTTTCTTCTGGCTTGCGTGGTCATATCCAAAGGTGCTTCATGGTCTTCATCGTCTTCACTACGAATGGAATCATGCACGCGACCTCGGTCGTCTGTGAACTCTTTAGCACTGTGATCACACTTGGGTCCGGGAACTGCGTCGATTTCACGATTGGCGAACGGATAAGGAGGCGGTGGTGCCGATTGATGTCGCGATCGCATCTCTAGTAGACCCCGTTCTGCTACGCGCTGTTCTTTTCGCAATTTTGTAGGCAAATGCTTGGCTGCGTAAGTGTCACTACGCTGAGGTTCAAGCACTCCATTAGACACAGAAGACGAAGGTGGTGGACTCAATCCCGGTGGGTTCTTACGTTCATCTGTAAAACGAGCGGAATGGACTATTTTATTACAAAACTTCCATTAAAAAAAAGTTAAATTATATGTTAGGTCAACTGCAAAAGGTAACAAGAAAGAATTAAGTACAATGTACGACGGTACCATCATCATCAAACCATGGTTGCCAAATTCTTCGACTTGTCCCATCTCTTCCAGCAGCTTCCGCTGCGGCAGCAGGAATTCCCCCTGCTATCTGTCCGGCCATACCGTATAGGACAGAGTAGGCGTGGTGGCGGGTCCCGCCCATCCAAGAGGGAACATGGAAAGGCGACAACTCCGACTCGATTTCACGCATCCATGCAATCATACATTGATACGTTTGAACAGGCCTCTATGGTTACTTCCTTGTCTTCAGCGAAAATCACTGTGTGCCGAGTTTTAATTCCGTTCAAATGAACTTAAACGTAAGTTTGTGGCTTTTTGAGTACTTTTCGATCAAAAGAAAAACGGCGCACTACTCAAAACAGCGTTCGGATAGCCACACTTGTAAAGCATACACCTGAGTCCAACTGCACTGTGCGACTAACTTAGCCAGCCAAGTGAAAAAGGTGTAAATCGGAACGAGAGCTTCAATGAAGGGAACAGGAAAAAGAAGCAAGCCCGTAGTGTCTTCCTTGCGATTGGCAATGGCGCCGAAGCGGCGGTAGCGGACACCCATGAACCACCTTCTTCTACGTCTGCCTCTTTGACTCGTTTCCTTGAAAATCCTCCCCTCGTTTCGTTCCCTCCCTGCTACTATCCCAAAGATTTTCCTATATACATGCTTTTTTTCTTTGTGTGTGCGCGGTTTCAAGGCTTGGGAGCTTACCTGGGACTATCAGGATGAGGATAGGAGAGTAAAGATGGATGGGGGGAGAGGCGGGCGAGACGAAAAGACGGGAAGAAGGAAACACAAACTTTAAACTTCCAACCTGTCTTTCAGCCTTCTTTTTCGCCTTCGAGCTCAATTTAATCTACGTTATACCTGGTTTTCCTGCCTCCCTAACCCGCATTCGCTACTATCCGAAACAGATAATTTGGACCAAAGAACGGAGCTCGCGCTATCTACGAGCAGTAGATCAAGCCGCGGGTGTGAACTTGTACAGTGGATATGGTAACCCGTGCCTTTAGTCGCCAGTGTCTTGCCAAGGCTACAACTACTCCCTCTCTAAGCCAAGTCAGTCGAAGAAATAGTGACTCAATTTTATACGCAGGAATTTATCTCAAAAGTCCGCAAACACAAGAAAATGGCTTGGAATCGAACAAAGAATTCGATCGCGTTTGTACCGTTTTGAACAGGGCACATTTTGGCGCTTCAGTCAGACCTTCGAAGTCATTCACATGCCACCTAGAAGCACACAGTGTAACTAAACCGCGCAGTCGCGACCTTCAGACACGGCTGGGTGAAATTCAGAAATGCAAGGGTAACTTGCGGCAACATTCCTTTTGTTCGCTGTGCTTGTCCGAATGTTGCAGTTGTTCGGCGATTTTCGCCTCCTAAGCACCAGTAGTGCTTTCGCAAACATTTGCTTACATTTTCAATCACATTGTCGACTTGTCAAAAAGAGGAATAATAGCCGAAAAAATCTGATATAATTACCCGAAGCCATTTGTTGATGAATCATAGTAGCAGCGCGACTTAACACATCCAACGGAGACTCTACAGCATCCATTCCGGCAGCTAAACTGTCTTTACAGCTTTGCCAATATTTCACTCCACCAAGGCACCTAAAAAAAGAATGCATATTTAAAACATGGAGACTGGTTAGCTCAACGTGGGATCTAGTTGACTTAGCTAGATTTAAGTTAGAAGTTTGTAAATACCGAAAACAGGGGGAAACTTAAACGTCATACTTCCAACTTAGCAAATTAAATGTAGTCCACTAACATTGCATGTGGTCTTTACATGGCATGACAATGAGGGTAGCAAGGGGGAGGGAAAGTTTTGGGGTTTACTCGTCCGCCTCATGTTTCACTTGGACCCCATCAGAGTGGGTCCCACCGAAAGCAAAGCAAACTCTTCTGCTATATTTTTCCTGCGCACCCTAAGCCTTGTCCTACCCCAGTTTCACTACTAAGTCTGGCTATGAGTTCCAGCGATAATCAATATCAACGTTCCTATGTTGCGTTATTTCGAAAAGCACGCGCAATGTGTGTGTAGAAAATCTCATCAGACTTCTTTTTCGCAATAGGCACAGGAAAGTCTGAAAATCACACGAAGAAATATAAAAGTAGTCCAAGAATCCCGTACTTTTGCTGTGTGTTGTCTAGTTGTCGTATCGCGTACCGTAGTCAAAGCTTTCTCTCTTCTCTGTTGCTTCCTCACTCGCATTTGGAGAATATGGGCAAGACAAAGGGCGTTGCGGAATGTCACTGAACCGGGGAAAAAGCAAGAGAAGTCCACGGTCCTAGCCCGAGCCCCCGTTTTAGCGTGGTGTTTAAAGTCTAGCTACGCATTCCAAACACTTACCGTAACGAAAAACACACACGAATGATTCACTATCCCGCGTCTGTTTGAACAATTTGATGGGTTATTCGTAACACGTTTGAATAGACACTAAAATTGCCTGGTGTCGCAGATTTAAGGCTAGTATTATGCAGTTACTGAACAGCATTCAGCACGACTAGTACAAGAAGGACAAATTCCAACGTTTTCACGAACTTGGCTATGTTTACTAAAGCGAGGTTACACACGGTGTTACCAAGCGATGTGGTGTGTTAATCGTTCAACTCCAAAGTCGAAGCTAGTGCCAAAGCAAGTCCCGTTCGTTGCCTTTCAGTGCAGAGTAGGAATGCGCGGAATGCGCCGCTCATTGGGTGCTCCTCGGCGCCTTCATAACGATGAGGCGGAGTCACTTGTGTCCTGTTCAAGATATTTGGCATTCCACACAAACTTCAGCTGGTTGCCTTGACGTTATACCTTCAGATGCTTCTCTTACTCGCGGGATAGTAGAACCGCGATTGACTTTCGATTCCCCTTCACACGAAAAATTCTTGTTCTGCTTACTCTGTGTAACGCGGATTCATGTTAGGGTGTTAAATAATAGGGTTCAAGAGTTTGGAGTTGAATTCCAAGTCAATCCTAGATAGTTTACTTGAATAGGGGAAGGAATCTTGGTCTGCTCTCGTAATTAATACCTTAGCATCTTAATCAGCAAACTTTTGGGGGGAAATGTAGCGAGTTGACCTTGACGCGTTAAGTCTCCAAGACCACGCTGATAGTTTCTGCTTTTCCCATTCAGGTTCGTCAAGCATGGGCGAATCGTTAGCCAGTTCTATCAGCCAAGTACCGTATTCGTAGGGGATTATTTTTGCACGTGAGCCCGTAGCTTTACAGTGGAGCAGCGCTTGCGCTCTTTGACAAAGAACTTGCGTGGTTTTCCCACAGATACTGCAAACCTTTTCACGACACACTACTTCCTCGAAACCATGCGATAGCTTTGGGGTCGGATTCGCATGCTTTGAACTACGCGTTATTTGGGCCTTAAAAAATACGCTTTTATATGGAACACTTATTGGCAGTGGCGTAACCAGGATTTCATTTCGGGGGGGGGGGATTTCGGGAGTTTCGGGGGGGGGGGGGTTAATATGCAATTTTTTTGGACACTTGGACATTCTCCTATCTTCCCCATTATAAAATAAAAATTTCGGGGGGGGGGGTCGAACCCCCCCCCCAACCCCAACCCCCCTAAATACGCCCCTGCTTATTGGCATTTTGTGGCTTTTGTCGTTCCAGATGATTTCACGGCCGTCAAATTGACAGTGTATTGTCTGACCTTTGTGCTTTAACTTAATGCTTGTAAAGGTTTGAAGATGAGACTCGCCAGTTATGTAGCTGTAGGATTTAACATTTGTTCATACGGTTATAAGATACCCGCCTACATGAGCTTCTCAGCATGGAATACCGCGTGCTGGCTAATTATGCCGTTAAGGTAAAGGAATACAATTATCCATCCTTACTGCAACCTCTGGAATAGTCTACTTCGAACAGGATTTTATGTAGAAAGGTCTACTGTTGGATAACGCCAAGGGAAACTTGCTCAAACTTTCTCCAGACGAGGGAGAATTCTGGTTGCTTCACACGGAACACGCAAAATGCCCGACAAAGAAATAGCGGAAGTCTACGGGAAATCACATCGGAACACCGGAGTGCACAAATGAAAGCGTTGTGTAAACATTTGGTCGAAAAATTCAGAGAAGGATGTTCTGAATCAAAGAAAACCTTCGTCACGAAGAAGTTTCGCATATTTAAGGATTATTTTGATTGGCCAGTCGCTTTGCTTTGTGCCGAGCTTGTCGACTGTTGGATTCGGATAGTCAGCGCTGTGGAACGGCAGAAGGCGGCTCTGCGCCGAAGTTATAATTTTCGATGGACGTTTTTGTGCGGCTTGGTAGATCTGTTTCAGCGACGAAGGTGGGTTTTATCCGGAATTGAAGCAATAACCAGATAAGTACCTCTGGTCGTGCAGCCCTGAGCTAGGTCTGGCAACGGCTCGGCTCGGCTCATTAGCTTACCAAGCCGAGCCTCGAGCCGGTATCCTTGAGCCGAGCCGAGCCTCGAGCCGGTACCCTTGAGCCGAGCCGAGCCTCGAGCCGGTACCCTTGAGCCGAGCCGAGCCTCGAGCCGGTACCCTTGAGCCGAGCCGAGCCTCGAGCCGGTACCCTTGAGCCGAGCCGATACCCTTGAGCCGAGCCGAGCCGGTATCATTTCAGCCGAGCCGAGCCTTGAGCCTGTTTTTTTATACTTTTATATTATAATTTTACATTTATATAATCTGTATCATTTTTCCCTTGTTTATTTTCACTTCTTTAATTGTTTTCGTTGCTTTAGTTACTTTTAAAAATTCACAAATTACCACTTTACACAATATAAATGGAAAAATATAATATATTAAAAAATTAGCAAAAAACTAAGCAAAAGCCAACCAAATCAGTTTATGTCTTTATTTTTCTTATTATTTTTCTTGTTCATTTTTAACATTTTATTTTTTTAAAGAATATTTTCGTACACTCCCAAGTAGCGCACGCACATTTTTTAATCGTTCAAAAGACGTCTGGAATCAGACGTAAGACGTCTGAGAGAAATGCTTTAAAGACGTCTTCTCTTCGTTCTAATGTCCGAGCTGCAAACATCTGTATTCAGATGTCTAAAATATTAATATATCGAGACTTCTAAAATACGTCTCCTTCATCACATGTATAGGTTTATAATACGTAAAATT
>JAHZNP010001763.1:0-14745 GCA_020615345.1 Triops cancriformis | reverse complement strand
AACTAGCGCAAGTGTGCATGAAATCTCTCAAGCAATGGGTGGCACGCGAATTTAAATGCGTTTCAAGTGCTTTCTGGTCCTTTAATCTTGTTTTCATAGTATTCTTGTGGAATGGGGGCAAGCAGAATCTGTGATAAGGAGTGTGCGTTGCCGTGCTTTTGACCGGGTCTGTGATTTATTGTAAAATCATACTCTTTTAGACGTAAAGACCATCTAGATAGTTTAGACGTTATATCTTTGTTTGCCATGAGCCATTTGAGGGGGTTGTGGTCGGTAAAGATAACGATAACGAATTTTCTCCCGTAAACATACGCATGAAAGTGCTTTACGGCGAAGACTACTGCGAGAGCCTCTCTTTCTACGGCGGCCTACCGCACCTCTGCCGCGTTAAGGCTTGTCAGGGCTTCTTTCAGTGCCGAAAAAGCCTGATTTGATTCGCTGTAACACTGGAAAGGCTCGTATTTTCGCGTTAGTTTGGTTAGCTGGTTTGCTATCACAGCGTAATTTTTAATAAAAGGACGGTAATAGTTTGCGAGGCCAAGAAAAGCTCTCACATCCTTTGTGCGTTTTGAAGTAGGAAAATCCCGAACTGCCACTATTTTGTAAGGGTTCGGCGTGACCCCATGATCCGAGACAATGTGGCCTAAATACTTGACTTCATGTTTTCCAAAATGGCATTTTCTTGGCTTTAGCTTAAGTCCCGCTTCCAAAAGTATGCCTAGTACTGTTTTAAGGTGTCGCCTATGTTCCTTGACCGATTTCCAGAATACAATAATGTCGTCCAGGTATACCAGAGCGAAATCCTTGCTGATGGGTTATAGTAATTTTTACATTAAACGTTGAAACGTAGCTAGTGCATTCGTAAGTCCGAATGGAAGGCATTGGAACTTGTAGTGCCCATTATGAATGGAGAAAAAGTTTTTTTCCGTCTTCTAGGGCCACTTCTACCTGCCAATATCCGCTTGCGAGATCGAGCGTGGAGAAAACCTTTGCATTACCGAGGAAGTCGAGGGTGTCGTCAATTCGTGGTAATGGATAAACTTCCTTTTTTATGTTATTTAGTTTCCTGAAGTCGACGCAAAACCGCTCGGATCCGTCTTTTTTCTTGACCAGTACGACGGGTGCGCTCCACGGCGAATTTGACGGTTGGATAACATTTTTAGCCAACATCTCTTGAATGTGTTGCTCTATTTTATTTCTCTGTGCCTCTGGGACGCGGTACGGTCGTAGAAAAATAGATTTTTCTGTTCCCGTGTCGATAGTATGTTGCACCGTGGTTGTACGACCGAGATCGTCATCATTTGTGGCAAGTACATCTCAAAAATTAGAGAGAAGTCTTGAAAGTTCTGCTCGGTCCCATGGTATAACGTTTTCTTATTTGAATTCGTCATTATGTGCAAACCTAAGGATAGGGGCGTCGTGTATAGCCGCAATGGTAGCAGTTTCGGTAGGATATACGTGGTCTGTCCGTAAAGTTCGTGGAATGTGCCCGTATTTCGAAGCCTAGGGAATTTTTTGAAACTTTCGATGGTGTTTCTGTTAGGAGGGGGTCTGATTGAAATTCAGTTAACGTAAGACGCTCGGGGCATGCATACAGCTTGAGGGGGATTTTTTTTAGTGGAGCCCGTTTTTTTTCTCTTGTCGACGACGGTAATGGACGAGCAGACGGAGGAAAGAGTCAACATTAAATTTTTGGGAAAACTTGTGAAAAACTGCCCGAAAATTCACTAAATGTTGATGCTGCTCATAGAGACAATGAACTAAGTATAGCAGCAATTTTCAAGTGGATCAAGCTATTCAATGAAGGGGTGTGAAGACTGCAAAGATGACGCAAGGCCAAGAAGACTTTCGATCTCCTCTATTCCGGAAAACATCGAAAATGTGCGATCTTTGGTGCTTTCCGATCGCCGAATCACTGTCAGGATGATTGCTGATGAACTGGGTTTGGAAAAAATGACTGTTCACAAGATTCTAACAAATGAATTGGCGCTAAGAAAATTGTGCGCAAGAATCGTCCCAAAGTTGCTGACACCTGATTAGCAGCAGGGGTGATTGTCCACGAGTTTTTGGCCCGTCATTCAATAACGACGCTAGATCATCCTCCCTATTCACCAGATTTAGCTCCCTGTAACTTCTTTTTGTTCCCAAAATGCAAATTGGACATGCGGGGGCGCCACTGGGACGATGTGAAGACAAGTAAACGGGCGTCGACGAGGCAGCTGAAGTGCCCTATTTCAGAGAAACTCCAGGAATGTTTCCAACAATTGAAACGAAGATTGGACAAGTGCATTGTAACAAGGGGAGTGTACTTTCAAGGGAAAAAATTAATTTACCTTGAATTTTGACTAATAAAGTTTTCATTGCCACATTCCACGAACTTTACGGACAGACCACGTAGAGTCCCTAGTTTAGTACCACTTGCTAAGGTCACGATAGTGTCCCCTTTGTTGTATATGCAGATGGGAATTTGATTTGTGTGGACATTTACAAGAGCTTCTTCTGCGAATAAAGGGTAGCGCTATAGGCGAGATAAGGCAGAGTTATTGTACTCGAAATATCCGGAGGTAAGTTCGCAGTCCCATAGATTATAAGCTTAGACCTATTTTGTAGTCCCGTAGATTATAAGCTTAGACCTCGCTGGGATTGTTAGTCTTGTGCGGTTATACACTGTATACGAGGTTGTATTGGTTCCATTTATTGCATTTACTCTGTTCAACGTCCCTTGTTTTGGTATGAAGACTCACATAGTTGCTCCGTCAATTATCACTTTAAATGCTTTAATAGCATCTCTGGCGAGGATGCATTCGTGGGGCAGTTTGTTTACGACGTGACATTTAAAGTTTATGGTGTCGTTCCCTACGGACATCGGGAGCATATAGCAGCCGCCGACAGGTATAGGCGCTCCGGTTGCCGAAGTCAGCCTAGCGTCTGTGGGAACGACCAATTTACGTAAGCGTGGGTTAAGGTGTTTACATATATGTTGGTGGAGGACTGTGAGGCTCGCGCCGTTGTCTATGAGGCATCTAACTGGAGTTTTGTCGATGAAAATTTTGCAAATAATGTTCCGTGGTTGTGTCAATACGCAAAGGGATTTATGTGTGTTTGATTGTAGCGCCAGCTGACCTCTGCTCTGGTTTACAGCTGGCATCTCTAGATTGTTGAATTCGTATAAGCGGGTGTTCGTGCCCGGCAGACTGGTGCGGAATGGCCTATTTTCCCGCATCTTTGACAGGTCGTCGGTGCCCTGTTGAAGTTCCTGCCACGGTAGGACGATTCACGGAATCGTAACTGTCTCTGTCTGTCAGAGAAGTTGGGCGGATTAGGGGTGCGAGGCTGATCGTCGAAAGCCGTTTGGGTGTTATAGTGTGGTTTCCTGTAGAGATTTTGTTCGCGCGACCTGCTTTGGCAAGTGGCTTGTGCGAGGACCCGAGGGCTGCGCGATTTACCATGAGGAGAACGGAACCGGTTTCTTGGTTGGTGACCGGCTTGGTTTACCGTAAGGGCGGCTATCTTGGCCTGGAGTTGTGCGACAAGGTCAGATGTTACGCTTGTGTGGGGACAATACGTTCGTTTCGTTCTTGTTTGGCTGCTTCCCGGACAGCCTCTCCGAATGTTTTTGGTTCCCTATCTATGACGTAACGTTTCCGGTAGAGGCAGGAAACCACGGATGAAATTAGTTTTTAAAAACCTATCGGCATTGTCTTCTCTTTCTCTTTGTATATCCGGGAGAAGGGATTTGTCTGGACCGAGCTCTTGGAGGTGTTTGGATAGCTGGCGCAGTGTGTCAGCAAATTCAATTACATCTTGGTCTTTTTTCTGTGTTGTTCGTTGAATGGTTCCTAGAATCTCCGTTTCCGAAAAAAATGCGTCATATCGTTTTTTTAGCAGGCGGGCAAAATCGTCATAGGTTGTTATTTCTTTCCGTTCCCTTAGGTCATCAAAAAAGTTTCCGGCCTTTCCTTCTAGTTTCGAACTAGATATTCGTAATTTGGTTTCATCATCCCATTTTGAAAATGCGGCTTTCCGCTCTACGTCCTTTAAAAACGTGCGGATGGCTGTGCCTGTCTTCTCCCCTGTGAAGCGGGTAGTTTGGTCACCGTCGCCTGTTTAAGGAAGGGGATAAATATTTTTTCGGATTGTTTGTCGAAAAATTGGTAATTTTGCGATGAGGATACTTCTGCCAAGCTGGTATACGACGGGGTAGCGGCCTACTGTATGGGGCTTCTGGTTCACACCGTTGCCACCAGTGTGATGAACTTGCAGCAAGCAAGGAAATAGTGGTACTTACATACGTCCTTGGGGCTTCGTACGGAGTTACGGATGACGGCGGTCTTTTGCGTGCTGTTAGATCACAATAACTCGACACAAGGTTTACAAGAGAGTCTTGTATTAATGCCAACAAAACAACGGCTAGAACTGCACTGTTGGTTGTACTTAACAATTCCCCGTTTTATATAAGGTTATCCTTGTGGAAAACAAGGTTATAAACTGGCGGCTTATGGTTTAGGTGTTATGCCGACAAAGGGGTGTTTTTGTAATGTTTTGGTTTAATAAGGTAAGAGCGGTTTTTGTATGCTGTAACGGTGCTACTTCTCGTAGTTAGCACTGTTAGCTGTACTTACAGGAGAAGTCTATGCCTACGTGATTTCTATGTTGTTAAACATTTTAAATAATCTACTCGTTACAATGCCTTGCTTAGGAAGATACGTTTTAACATTACACCTTGACCTCACTCTGGAACCCAAAACCCCTTAATTAACCTCACCCGACCTATGCCAAAAACCCCTTTAAATAGCCACCCAATTGTAGACCAAGTAAGTCTTGTATGAGTCCTAGACTCAGTAATACATTACTCAAAGTAGAAACACTACAGGTAACTTTAAGCGTTTTTGAATGCCCTGTTTGCAACAATTTAAATCTCCAAAAATTGTCCGCAGAACAAACTGGGACGTTCATTTTCTCCAGCGTAGAACATGATTCTTTCAATGATGATGACAAGCTAAAAGGTTGCAAAGTTAGCGAACCTGGATCGGATGTGAAATTCGAAGAATCCTCTGCTTTTTCCACACCAACATGCTTTCAACAATGTATCGCTACATCCGATACACCGCAAGAAGCCGAGATTGCTACGAATGAAGGAGACATTGGTTTTGGTTTACACCCGAACTGCAGTCTTCACCAAAAATTCGCTTTCGTAAAAAGACACCCCATTCAGCACGTGTCATTAAGCGAGACAGGTTCTCTGGCATACATGCCCCAAAAATTGTATAGTCGTTCCCTTGTAAGCGGAGATCTAGTCCAAAGTTCCTGTTTAACAGTCAGAGTTGAACATTGGCAAATTAAGAGTACCTATTGTAGAATATTTGTTGCATTCTCTCGGAAACCTTCCGCATTCACGACAGGATTCTTCGACTTTCGTCATGCGTACCAACTTGTCGAACGTCACGAAAGTTCCCAAACCCATCGCGACAGTGTTCAAGCTTTCATAACACACAGGCAGAGCGGAGGTATTGATACACTGATAAACAGAGACCTCGTTAGAGCCTCACAGATTCAGAAAAATGTTGACGTTATGTATCGAGTGTTTGAAGTTGTCAAATACCTCGCCAAACAGGGACTCCCTTTTAGAGGTCACGGGAACAGTGATGGCATGAAGATTTCCAATATTGTTGGTATGTCTTTCGACGGTGTTTCTAACATTCGAGGTGAATTTCGTGGCTTACAGGCCCAAATAGTTAAAGAGGTACCGAGTGCAGTATATGTTTGTTGCTATTGTCATATTCTGAAACTCTGCATTATTGACTCCTGCGAGCCAGCTGATGCAAGTAAGTTCTTTGGCTTGCTTAAAATTTTGTCAACTTTTATTGGCGATTCGTGCAAAAGGGCAGATGTATTGAAAGAATTGAGGAGCGGAAATTTGGTCACGATAAATTAAGAAACTTTAAACTTTAGGTCAAACACGCTGGTAGGCTCGAGAGAAGGCTGTAGAGTGGATATTTGGTGAGCCCGGAATCCTCTTTTTTGATACATTGAAAGTTATTTTCAGAATCGCCAATTTGGGTAAATTTTAAAGAAATGTCGCGTCCGAGGCCGAAAGCTTACAGCTTTATTTGAATTCCTTCAGTAACATCCTTATAGCTCACGTTTTTTTTATTTTCTCTATATTTGGGCCTATTTCGAGGTATTCATATCTCCAAACCAAAGTCTTGGATATCCTCACAGCATACTCGATGGTAGAACATGGAAAGGAATGTTTACTGGGTTTGAGATTTGAAAAAGTATTCGAGCAGTGTTCTGGATATTTAAAAAAAAGATCCGATCATATCCGATCATTTGATCGGATCTGATCGGATCGGCAAGTTACCGTAAAATGGTAGGGATCGGAGCTATTTTTATGCCGATCTTTATCGATCAAAATCAGGCCACCTAGTGGAAATAACTTAAAACTTTCAGCTCTTTAATCATTTTAAAATTTTTATATTAACAAAATGATCTGATCTGGTCGAATATTTGACCAAAACTGGTCGGATCTTATCGGATCTATTTATTTTCAATTTTTGCAGAATTTGATCGGATCGGATCGAATGAAATTGACTAATGATCGATAGTCATCGAAGATCTGCCACCAGAAAAGATCCAGAACACTGTATACGAGGCAGCAACAAAGTTTGCTTGCACTGTGAATGAAAAGATTGAGAATTCGGACGAGACCAATTTCGAGATTCAGGTTGCAACGGAGCTAAAAAAGGTTAACGATAAAAAAAATAAACGAATGCCAGGGGAGTGTTCTGCTGACGAAAGCCATCGTGATCCTGTGAAACGTTTCCGGGTAGAAGTTTTCAGGGCATTAATTGACAAACTAGTCACAAATTTGGACGAGAAGTTCTCTGAACATGTGGATCTTATAACAGACGCTCGATTAAAAGACCCCTGTCAATTTTCCGAGATATCGAAAAATCCGGGAAGCATTCTCCGTGGCAGCTTGCAAAAAATCATAGCGCAAGCGTGCGTAAACGCTGAAAGCCTCAGAGAAGAACTTGTGCACTTTTCCGGAGTTTATCCCTCGCTTATCTCCCTTTTAAAGGATGAAGATGAGTTATCTGTTCGCAATCGTTTTCCCAGATGAAATGAATTTACTGAAGTTAGTGAAGACCATGAGGATGACCTTTTTTTCGTCTATGAATGAAGCGCATGAACACGAAAAAACTGGCGAACAAGCTACATGTATGAAAATGGCAAATACGGAGATCCAGGGTTGTACCGGCAGATGTACCTCGTGTATTACGCACGCTGATAAGATTTTATTCCGGTACAATTTGTGTGCTGCGGCCTGCTGTTTATGACTACCTTCTCACGTTGTCGTTTACTCAAGTGTCTTGTGAACGTGCTTGAAGCAAGGTGAAACTAGTCAAGACTCGCTTGCGCGCGAATATGAGTCAGCCCCGATTAGAAGCTTTGAAGTTAATTGGTTTTCTAGTCGAAGAAATTGTTTGAAGAAGTATTGAATTCAGTCCATCAGACTTCCAACTTAATGAACCGGTGGTTAACAGTCTAAATTCCATGAATGTAATAACTGTTTCGTATGTAATAAAAAAACAGAATTTGATTCTTCGAATAATATGAATTAGAAACAAATAGACGAAAACTTGTAATATATTTCGATTTCGACGGCGACGGTCGGAATAGTTTCCACACCTGCCGCCGGGGTGCCAGTCCGCCCCCAGTGAAATTCCCTGTGCTTTGTGTCAATTTTTTTTACGCTGGCGTGAGCCCTGCATACCTCGTGCCCCAGAATGCCGTGGGAGGTCCAAGCAGACGAATTTAAGCAGACCAATTAACCGCGGGTAATGAATCAAAAAATGTTGTCTTTGAGTTACGCGTCTATCAAACCTAACTGTAAAAAAATCCTAGTAATGCTTAATTAAAGTTTGAAGCTTTAATATTTCTACTCCAATTATTGTCGATTTACAGATTAAACGACAAATGTCTAAAAGAGTTAGAAAGCACTGCCACTTCTCATCGTCGACACGCACCAATGGTCCAAATATAATAGGGAGCATAATTGCCATTAACCATGTCTGAGCTGCACTTTGTCGCAAAGACTTTTTTTAATTTGCCAAAATCAAAAGAAGGTTTCTCTACCACTTCTTGGTGTTCGTATTTATAATTTATAATTCCATGATTAAGCTGTTCTAACGATAATACTTGGCTGTCCTAACTGAGTAGTGTAGTAGCTAGACCAGTGGTCTTCAAACTTTTTCGGCCACCGCTCACATTCGTCGCATTTTCCCTGTCACAAACCTGCCAGCGCCCACCAGATTTTGTGTTGTAATTTCATAAACGTAAGCTTTTACCAGTATGTTAACACGATAAAACTTTTGTCTGTATCACTGGAACTAGTTTATTTGATATTATCTTGCACAACATTTCATTTTTTTACAAAATGTTACACAGACGACCTAATTAAAGTGAGAACCCTGACACTGATGTTTGAGAGTAGTGCCTTAAGTCCGGCTTGAGGTCGTGATGAAAAGACAGAGATCTCCTCTTTCAACAATATCCAGGCGTTTTTTTGTTTCGTTAACAAGTTCAGAACGGCGCTGAAATCTGTCTCGACTAAATATGAAGTCGGGAGTGCCAAAAGCGGCAACTCCATCTCTTTCCATAAAGTCGATATCGCAGTGTAATTTCTTTTCTCTGCCAAAGTTGCGCGTATCCTCCCTGGTCAAAGTACAACGGAGCTTCTTGATCATGCTATAGTTCAAAAACCTCCTCTCGTGAGCAATTTCAACTTCATTTATGGTACAAACGAAAGCGTTTATCATCCATGGGGCTACTTTCATTTCAAGCAGATTTCGAAATCGATTCTACATATCCACTTTTAATCAGGGACGGATTTACACCTTTTGCGCCCTAGGCCAAAGCTCAACTTTGCGCCCCCTCCCAAAAAAGTGTATTTATTTTTTCCGTTTAATATATAAGTCTATTTTGAAACATACGTGCGTCTCATACAATATCTACACATACAGATTCAACAAGACGGAGTATGAAACAGAACTACTGAAATTTCTTTCTGCGCGCTTTGGCCCACGAAAATTATTTAATTGTGTCATTAAAGTCGATGGTTTTTGTCAGATCTGCTCCAATGCGAAGTAGTGAAAGCGCGTTCAGTTTTTTTGTGTTGCATTGTAGATCTTAAATGATCCTTTATACTATTCAGGGAAGAAAAGGACCTTTCAGCTGAGGAGTTCGCTACTGGCGTACAAACAAACATTCTTAATAGAATATCAACGTTTGGATAAATTGTTTGTAGTCCTTTCTCTCGTCGCCATCTACATAGCGCTAAGGGGGTCTTCATCCTCATGTTGCTATCAGTTACGTGACATTTGAGATGGATGAGTTCGTCAGAGAGAATGGGTCCCAAATCTTCTTTGAATACAGAAAGCAGTTTTCTTCCCTCGCTTTCAAGTTCAAGAGATGTCAGTGTTCAGAATTTTGTAATAGCAAGAAATTTCTCGCCAAATTCCTTGTAAGCAACTTACCTTTTCTCTAGTTCTGCTTTTAAAGTATCCACAATCATAAGAAAAGTATTGATACGAAAGTTGTCACGCCCGCGTAACCGAACTTTCCCTTCCCGTGTCTGATCAGACTGAAGTTTCCGGATGCTCGAACGCTTTTCGTCGCGCTCATACACTTTCTTTTCGGAAAGATTCAGGGCTTTCTCTTCATATAAATTGAATTGTCCCCGAAGTTCTCCCAAATACTTAAATAGCTATTGAGGAACTTCAACAACTTCGAAAACATCAGTTCCCACGCTTTGCACATACTTGTTAACTTGGCGCGCATTTCCTTACTTGAAGCCCGCACAACGCAGCGGAATTCTGTACTCCAAATAAGACAAATTCAAACGCCAGTAGCAAGGCAGTGTAAGCTATAATGATAATCACCGACATCGGGGTACAGTACTGAGCAAAAAACGGGCGGGGGACCAACGCGGTTAAATGGCATGGGCATGTCCAGGCAAGCGCCAAACTCGTTCCGCGGGGTTATGCTTTTGCCTACAATCTAGGCAAGCGGGGAGAAGACAACCCGCTTTAAGCACTGCCTGAACATGCCCGCGCGCACTATACAGTACCTGCTTTCCCCGCCGGTTTTTTTCTCTTTACTGTACAGTACTGAGCATAAAAACTACCAGAAACCGGGGCACAGCGCAGTTTTCAACCATCCATTGCTGAAAGCGGTCCTGACCTACAGGCCGGGACTCCTTCTAGCAGTTAAAGTAAGGTGAATGCCATTAGTGCCATCGCGGCCCCCTATCCAGATAGTTCTTTCTGCTCAATACCGTACACAATTCCTTCCTTTGCCACAGTGTAATTGTGCCGCGCATTCTGTGTTGTTTTTGTTATACATCTAGATTCCATCTTTTGTTAAACCTTTAGAAAGAAAACTGAAACCTCAAATATTTATTTGTCATTTCTTCACTTTTGCGCCCCCTAACCGCTGCGCCCTAGGCCATGGCCTAGGTTGGCCTTATGGGAAATCCGCCCCTGCTTTTAATGCAGTCAAGTGTTTTCAATATTCATCAACATCCGTCGTCTCAAGTTTATACAGAAACAGAGGACAGCTCAGCAAATTGATAGAATTCTTTCCTCAAGATATTTTGTCGGAACATATCTAGCTTGACAAAAAAATTCGCGACGGAAAGTTTGCAGTCTATGAGAGTGACAAACTTCCCTTGAAGCTTCCTAACTAACATAATTACGTTTCTGGTATTGACGGGCCATATAAAAGCCAAATTTCTTCGTATTTTTCAAATCGTCGCAAAATAGTCAACTTCACCGGTTTCGGTAAAGAAATTCAGTAAAGTTGTGTACAAGGCCGCAAAACGAGTAAGGCATTTACCCTTAGAAAGCTCGCGCACCTCGGTGTGCAGAAATAGCCGCGCAAATGCTTGCGTCATAGAGCTGACGAAAACTCTATCTTTCTTTGCACTTGCTTTAATTCAATTAATACAGCGTAAACTGCAGGGTTAAGTTGTTTGGCCACAAGGTGTTGCCTGTGAGCCAAGCAATGAAATGTAAACATGGTTGTCTATTTCTGTTTCAAAAAGGCGAGTAACCCTTTGTATCACCCAACCATGGAAGGGGTTCCGTCAGTTGCAACTGCAATAACCTTTTTCATTGGAATGTCATTTTTATCAAAAAACAGTTTCAACGCTGCAAAGAATGATTCACATTTGGTATCAGTGACAAGCTTTTCTGCGGAAAGCATTTCTTCCTGCGAAATGCAGTCGTACTCAAAATACCTCACGTATGCCATTAATAATGAAGAGATGTCGGGACAAAGTTGTCTCGTCAAGCTGGATAGAAAATTTTCTAGATTTAAGTTTCGCGGTTAGTTGGCTTTTAACATCAAATACCATTTCATCTATGCGCCTTTGCACTGAGGCAGCACTCAGACATATAACGTTCTAAACATCAGTAGGATTCTGATGCATAACCGTACTGATGACCTCTAGCAGTGCCGGATTGATAAGCTTTTCGCTAATAGTGTGAGGTTTGCGACACTTACTAACAAGCTCGGAAATCGTGTATGAAGCGACAAGTCCGTCTTCGACCATCGAGTTCTTCCTTTGGAAAAGGGCTGTTACTGTTCTATGGTTTTGAAAGGTATCCCGCAGATCTTTAAATAACTCCAGAGGTTTTTCAATAATCAGTGGGTGCTTTGCGTGCAAATGCCCTTTTAGGCGTGACGGCTTCATCGCTTCGTTCGAAACTTTTCGCACAACAGGCACATTGGTATACGTTTGTCACTGGCTGACTCAATAAGCCATAAAGCCAAATAATCTTGAGAATGTTGACGACAGCTCTTCTAAGGTGGCATTTTTCAATCATACATACAGTTGTCATGCGTAGGAATGCGTTTCCTGAGGTTTAAAAAGTTGGAAATTTAATTTAATAACATTGTTTACTAACCGCTACAAAGAAAAACTTTCTAGACATGTAACTTACGAAATATTCTTCATGGAATAGTCTTCACGTAAAAATTTCGTAGATATGGAAGAATAAATGGAAATAATGGTAGTGAACAAAATCACATGTGGACAAAATGTCTTCAGTGACTACTCTTATTTGCGAGCTCCTTCCTTGTGCAACTTGACGTTCGACTTCGCAACGTAAAAAACAACTTACGAAAGGGGAAAAAGTGAAAAAAGCCGATCATAGGGAGACGAGTTAGTACTTCGCATTTCGCTCCTTGAGAAATCCTCGTGGAAAGCACCCCTATTGCAGACAACTTTTACCCTTCTTCCAGTCCTATATTTCAGTGGACATGAAATACCCAGAGAAAACCTGAGCGACCCCCTCACCACCCACTCCTGGCTGACCGTCCACTGAAATGCTCAAAACACCTACAAGTGGGTGATATCGCCCAGGTTGAATACCGCTGAGCTAGACCATGGTGCGTGGCAACATTCCTTCAAATATGTCATGCGTGTAAACCGGGACCATGAGGTTGGAAACGTGAGCGTACTTGAGTTCTTAAAACGCTGACTCCGAATACAGTACATAAAGATGAGAGAAATGATTCGTAAATTGCATGTTAAGTGCACTACAATGCAGGTTGTGCAATTCTGGTGTCCGGATTGCAAGCGACGTCTCATCGAATTTTGTCGGAATTTCGTCGTCAGTATCTAACAGACCTGGGCAAAGTCAAGGAAAATGAAAGTCAAGTCAAAGTCAAAAAGGATTTTAGAAATTCAAGTCAAGTCTTTTACCAATTTTACTTTGTTCAAGTCAATTCAAGTCATTTCGTAATTTTCTCAGGTCAAGTCAAGTTAGTCTTTTCGGTATTTTCCCGAGTCAAGTCAAGTCAAATTCAGTTCAATTCATTTCAGGACTTACCTAAGTAATTAACCTAATTCAATTCGAAGCTAGAAAAGTAGAAAAATAATTCGAGTTCAAGCTATATTGTGGCTCGAGAAAAGAATTAATAATTGTTAAGTTTTCAGGAACTTTTACTAGACCATTCTATACTACACTTTTCTGTTTCTTTCTTTTCCCAAAGGAACATAGGCATTTACTTGTTAGAGTATCTTGCGAGCGACTGACTCCGTTTTTCTCGGATCTTACAATGGTTTAACGGTAACGGAGGCGCTCGAATCTTCGACATTTTTATTAATTGGTTCGTCAGACTTGGTAAACGCTAGTGAAAAGCGGGTTTTGTTGTTGGCAATCGACTCGTACCCTTGTTATATAAGGATACATATATGTATGTTTGGCAGCATAATTTATATTTCTATTATAATTTTAAACTTAATTTTATACTGTACTTTATATTATATGCATTATTTTGTGTCATAGTTTAATATTCATATATGTTTTCGAAGAGTTTTCTCATCCGCTGAATAGATGGCAACAATGAAAAAGAGCGCGAGCGCGCTCTTTTTTAGAAATATGAGCAAATGTGTGAGCGCGCTCGCGACAAAAAGCAAAGAGCGCGAGCGCGCTCGCAAAAAAAAGAGCGCGTAGCAGCTCTGGTAATTTCCGGTGAGTGTCCGCCGAAGAAGGCGAATACTGGTTTGTCGGCAGGAAAGGTTTTGGCCACAGTTTTTCGGAACTCTCAAGGAATAACACTCGCTGACTACTTGGAGAAGAGAAAGACGATAACCGGAGAGTATTATGCAAAGTTATTAGACCGTTTGAACGAAGAAATCATAGAAAAACGTCCAAGATTAGCGCAGAAGAAA
This sequence comes from Triops cancriformis, assembly GCA_020615345.1. Lineage (NCBI taxonomy): Eukaryota > Metazoa > Arthropoda > Branchiopoda > Notostraca > Triopsidae > Triops > Triops cancriformis. The sequence goes on along the minus strand of JAHZNP010001763.1, from coordinate 998 downwards.
GTGCTCCTCCATCAAGACAACGCACCGCCCCACAAGTCGAACATCGCAAAGGCTAAATTCTGCGAATTGGGCTTCAAATTATTTCCTCATCTACCCTATTCTCCACATTTGGCCCCCTATGATTTCTTTATCTTCTCAAACTAAAAAAAATGGCTCGGGGGAAAGAAATTTTCGTCAAATGGGGAGATCATCAGCGCCGTGAATGAGTAATTTGGAGACCTCGAGAAAAATTTTTTCCGACGGTATGAAAAAATTGAAAGCTCGCTGGACCAAGTGTATAGCCACCTAAGAAGACTATGTTGAGAAAATCAATGCGTTTTTCTAAAAAAAAATTTTTGCGTTTTTACCAAATTATTCAAATGACCCTCGTAGGTTGATCAACGAAAGCGACCCTTTTTCAAGTCGCTATTTTACAGAAACTGTCATTCTCGTACCTCTTCTTTCGATATCATCAGTCGCTAAGAAAGCACCTCATGTGCCACCATCCAGAATTTTTTTTACCAAATGGAAATTCGATTGTTGTAGAGTGTGAAGATGACAGCCATTGCAATTGTCCGATTATACAATACTAGTCGGTCACACTGATCCAAAATCCACTACAAGAGGATATTTTGAGTACCAAAAGAAGATGCAAACCATGGAGATGTAATTATTTGAGAAAAAAATTTCAACGAAATGGTGATGTCATTTTATTAATTTAGGGACTCGGCAATGTATATTTTACGCTTGTTAAAGGAAAAAGAAACATGAAGGCAGTGGCGTAGCAAGGTCAGATGGTACCCGGTGCGGAAATTTTTGTCCCCCCCCTTTGATCGTATTTTTTTCCCGAAATTTAGGAGTCGGTGATATGCTCATTATTTACAAGCTCACATTTTAGCCGAAGGTGCTTCGGATGGGCGTGGAGCACGTTCGGACCAAACTAATTTTTAGTAGCCAATTTCAAGGAAAACTTAATTATGCAATACGCAAGTAGAAAGTTAAAAACTGAGGAAAAGTAT
>JAHZNP010001762.1:0-14754 GCA_020615345.1 Triops cancriformis | reverse complement strand
GTTCAAATTTATTACGTCGTCTAGAAGTATTTTTTTTTGGCTTTCATTTCTGGTGGCGGCAATTGTTTATTCGCCATGGCCGCGCTTTACTACCGTTAAAACATTTACCCATTTTTTTCTGTAGGTTGATCTGGTGCGTTGGAAGAGCGTCGTCATTGTTTGTTTTGAGAGAGTCGATTCATTTCATATCGTAGTGGTAGGAACTTTAATTTTTTATTGGTGTTGTACCTTTGTTACTTAACATAATTTTGTTTCACTATTTATTAGGTTATAGCGAGTCCTTGGAGTGTTGAGGACGTTTGATCTCTATTTTTTTGGGAAGTTTTGCTGTGTTTCGGAGATTTTCTCATTTTGTCGCGTTTGAAGATTTTTTTGCACTATCGACATTTCTTCGGTTCTGGTATCTGTAAGTGTTTATCTGTTGAAGTATGTTGCATGTTTTTATATGGATTGACTTTTATAGGTCTTTTGTTGGGGTGAGGAATTTTCATCATTAATCATCACTTGCTTCACAGACAATCTTCTGAGAACCTTGAGTACATGCAGTTTTTTATTCTTGTTTTTAGGTCCTCGTTATTTGTTTTCATTTTGCTTTTTATTATAATTTCTTATTTTCATTTCGCTTTTTGTTTGTCATTTGTTATTTTAAGTTGTGCATTTGCTATGCGACTTATATGTAAAGCTCCGTATTCGCAGGGATGGCATGGCTTCCCTGATTCTAGTCGTGGTCTCCAGTGCACGCCTATGGCTTTTGCATCGATAATTTGGAGCTATTTTTCTTTCCCTAATAATTGGCATGCTGTGGATTTGTGTTCGATTATGGCGCTTGGGGATAAGATATATCGTACTAATTATCACAGTCATGCGTATTTTAATTCAAGGGAGTTACCGGGTGTTGTAGAGATAGATGGTGTTGGGCTTTTTCAATTGTGCAGGCATGGGGATATTTTGTTCGGTTTAGTTTTGCCGTCATCAGAACTTCGTTGGTGGACTGACTTGGGAGATGCCGTAAGGACAGCGCGGGATTGTGTTGGTGTACTTTTTGTTTGTCGTGGGTTGTGTATTAGTATAATTGAGCGAAATGGTCTATATTACGTATTCGATTCGCAAGCACGTGATGAATTCGGTCGATCGTATGCTAGTGGGGGTACTGCTTTGTTGCTTGAATTTAATTTTCGTGAGTTGCTTTTGCATTTACGTAATTTCTTTGGATCTCAGGGTAATTGTCAGTTTGATATTGTGCGTATTTGCTGTTCTGGGCATAATACACGAAGTGTTGTTAATCGATTTGGGACTATTGGGGACTGCACATTAATAAGGTGCTCTCAACATCGGGAATGCTTACGTTCGTTTTCCGAGAATGCATGCCATGATAGTACCGAGATCAATGTTATTCGAGATTGCGAGATATTAGAGAGTCAGTGCAAACAAAAAAAATAACGAGGGATATGAGAATGGGATTGTTTTGGCAAGTCATGGATTGAACGTTCTGAAGAAAGCTGCCAGCCAACTGGCTTATATAGATGTTCCTGATGAATCTTTGCCTTCACGAATTGTACGTGGTGTTGATGACAGACGTAAGAGTTTTGTGAAGCGTAATTCAGAGTCAGTGCGGTTAAGTAGAGGGCTGAATGGTGGAGGGGTTTGTGGTGACGCTAAACACCGAAAAATTGGTGACGAGAAAAACGATAGTTTATATGGATTACCTTTGTGTATTGATGTTAGTTTGGGTTCGTTTCCGGATTCTTCTTTAAGTGGAAGTGGTAAAAATGATGTTGATATAGAAATTTTGCCTCATGATGACAATGACTATGAATATTTGCGGAATAAAATGGAGTTTTTATGTGAAGGATGTTCCGCTCGATTTTTTTCGAAGAAATTTCTCGAAGTCCATAGAGATGAGTGTAATAATGGAGTGGACAATAACTTTATTTATTGTTACTTTTGCGCGAAATCGTTTTCAGTGAAGGCTAGTCTATTGATTCATCTAAAGAACACTATTGGACGTAGGCGACATTTTGATGTAACGAAGGGTTCTTTTCCGTTAGGTAAAGGGAAAAGAAAACATGATTGTCTGCCTGGTAAGTTTGATAGTGTTTTGAGGTGTGACAAGTGTGGATATTGTTTCAGTCGTTTGGCCTCTTTACGAAGACAAAGTAAAAAATGTACGGGGAAAAATTTTTCTGGAATTAACGAGTCCCGCTGCGACGAATTATTGGAAAAAAAAGTTTCTGTTGTCCTTGGAAATAAAAGTGAACCAAAATTGGAGGACAAGTCATTGGGTGTTTCCGAAGAAGCTGTGAACGTTTCATGTGTAGGAAAAGAATTTTGTACGGTTGAGGCCGACTCGGAATTTAGAGTTGGAAACAGTATGAATAGTAAACAGGTTGCTAGTGATGTTGATGATAATATTGGTGACAGTAATGAAGATAACATTGTTGATATAAAGGGTGAACGTTCGAATGTTCAGTGTTTGAAAAGTTCGAATCTTAAACAATCTTCTTCAGAAAATGGCAGCAGTACTTGTAAAAATGGATTTTATTGTGACCGATGCGGAAGAAAGTTTACTCGATTATGTTCTTTAAGTAGACATAATACCACATGTAAGGCAGAAAAAGTTTATGTTGGTAAAAGTGGCGAATATCTTGTGTGTGAGTCAGAAGTTCGTGATTCTCGCGCTGATAGTTTCTCAACGTTACACGGTAAAAGTGGCAATGGTGTTATGATTAACAGAAATAGCGGTGTACAATCTCCAGAAAACTCTTCAATTTTCGACAAGTTTGATAGATACTGTGAAGTTTATTCCTGTGACTGTGGAATGCGTTTCACTAATTTAAGAAATCTGCGAAGACATTCTGATATTTGCAGCCAACTTCCCTATTCTGATTTCTTCTATGTGCCTCGGAAGTGTGCACAATCCGTTTGTTTGAGTGTTATTTATTTAGCGTTCGAATTTCTTCACAGTACAAATTTAATTGACTTAAATATGGATTTTCATGACTAGGTGAGATTTGTTACCAAATTGGGAATATCACTGTATAACTTAATCCAAGATAATAATGTCCCTATAAGTGTAGAAAGAATTCCGCGAACATTCGCGTTTTTGCAATTCGGCATCTCTTTTTCTTCCACGTTTCAAATTTTATGCAGTAATGTATTACCTTCGCAATTTAGTTTGTATTTTACTTTAGCCTTGCATGAGGGTAGTTGTTTTATTGTAGAATACCGAACATTTTGCATTGCTCTGTTTGCTCGTTCGAGTGATGAGATTGCGTTATTTACTAGTCACAATAGTAGCAAGCATTGCGGGGCGTATTGCAGTTCACACGAGCGTTGTTCAAAGGTTGCCGTTACCATTGTTTTTTTGCTTCCGCAAGTTCTGTGTGAGTGTTTTGCTGGATGGAACGGTAGACATGCTATTACAATATATTCGTTGGTTTTCAGTGTAAACCCGTATTAATTCGGAAGCCGTTGACTTTGCAATATTTGACTGTATATTAGATTCTGATAGTAAATGTATCAGCTGCAGGTCTAACTTAGTCATTTGTAAGTGTAGTCATGTAAAGCATGAAAGTGATTCGTGCTGTAAAAGTAATTATGTTTTTTCGGGAGAAAATAGTACAGAGAAGGATTATCTTGAATTGAAAGAGAGTAATGAAGAACTTAGTATATTATGTACTAATAGTAAGTCGTCTGTAGGGCATAACACAACCGGTAATAATCATGATAATGCACATATAATACTATGCAAGATGAGAGCACTTCTGCGAGATGGCCCAGATTTGGTTTGTGGTTGTTGTTTACAGTTATTTTTCAGACGTACTTTGTTTTGTGCTGATAAAGTTCGACAAGAAATTATGGAGTTGAAAGGTAGTATTGGTCGTAGGGCCAGTGAACTGTTTTTTGCGTGTTTTCGAGTTACCCATGCTGAATTTATGTGTGTTACTTGTAGAAAGTATATAAGAAAAGGTAAAGTTCCTCCAGTTTCTAGCCTTAACGGTGTGTGTTTCCCAGAAATACCAAAGGAGATACAAGTTTTGAACTCTATGGAGCGCCGGCTTATATCTCCTCGTCTTATTTTTTGAAGAGTTCAACCACAGCGCAAAGGAGGACAGTTGAAGATGAAATTAAACGTGATAAACGTTCCTCACAATATAGACGAAACAGTTAGAGAATTGCCACGTATGCTTACCGACAGTGAAACAATAAAAGTCTCGTTAAAAAGAAAGCTCTCGTACAACAGACATGAATTCTTTGAAACGGTCCGTCCAAATATAGTTCGTCGTGCTGCTGCTGTTGGTTAGACGTCCTTTATTTATTGCTCATAATATTTCGTTTTCAGAGACGTGGAAATGTATACCGGAAGAAGAAATTCCTGACGTCAGTACAGAAGAAATTGTTTCTTTGGATTATAAGGATAGTAGATCAAACAATTATGATTTTTGTGATGAGGGAAGTGAAAAAGTTAATCACGTTGAGGACTTTCGCGACGATGTTTCTGAAGATGTTGCAAGAGGAAACATAGACACGGTTTTATTAGACGATACCTTCTTACATGGAGACGCTATTGATTTAATTCATATTATAGCTCCCGGAGAGAATCAACGACCACTCGGTTTGCTCAAAGATAAGGATTGTGAAGAATTAGCTTTTCCACACATTTACTGCGGATATTCTCGACCTACTTATAAAAAAATTAAAAAAGGTTCGCCGTTTAATGACCGCGTTTCTTGTTCAGAGACATTTGGCTCAGGTGACCGTTTAGTACCTCTTTCTTATAGTTCTTTATGTAAAGCAGAGTTACAGAGTGTTGATCGCCGAGTAGCGCAGGACGAGATTAACATATTTTTTAAGTTAAAGAAGATTCATACTAAAAGAATAATAGATACCATTCGCTTTGGGGCACGGTTTCTAAAAGCAAGAAGAAGTGGTTCTCATACCCTTACGGCTGGAATGTTGAAAAATGCGGAAGTCCTTCGCTCTTTACAATTCGATGGAGGTTTCCAATTTTTAAAATCCGTACGTGGTTCTCCTCCTTACTACCAGCGAATGTGTCACGATTTGTTTGCGATGATTCGGCAGTTAGGCCCACCGACCTTTTTTCTAAGTTTTTCTGCTGCTGAAAGTCGATGGCTTGAATTATTACGAATGTTAGGGAAAACGGTAGATGGACGTGTATACTCAGGTAAAGAGTTGTTGGATTTAACCTGGAAGGATAAATGTCGTCTTTTAGGTGACAGTGTTACATGTGCTAGGCATTTTAATAGACGTGTTGATGTTTTGTTGCAATTTATGAAGTCTCCTGCTGAACCCGTAGGTAAGGTAATAGACTACGCAATTCGTGTTGAATTTCAGCAAAGGGGTTCTCCGCATATCCACATGTTCGTTTGGTGCGACGATAAGCCGGTACTTGATCAATTCACAGATGAAAAGTCGTATGAAGAGGCATTAATTTGTTATATTGATAAGTATGTGAGTTGCAGTTTGTCTGGCCCTTTGTCGATTAAAGCTAGGGATGTTCAAATACACCAACATAGTTTTACTTGTAAAAAAAGGGAATACAAATAAATGTCGATTTGGTGTTCCGAAGCCTCCCATGCCTGTGACTATGCTATTGAAGCCATTGGACGACAAAGAATCGAAGGAAAATCGTACAAGATTCGCTACAGCGTGGAGAACTATTAAGGATCCGTTGAACACTTCATGTTCGAATTTAATTACATTTGAAGATTTCTTAAAACAGTGTAATTTGAATCTAGAGACATATATCCAAGTTTTACGGTCGCGTATCGTGAAACCGCAGTTTTTTCTTAAACGGGCTCCAACTGAAATAATGGTTAACGCGTATAATCCTCTTTGTCTTGACTTGTGGGGTGGCAATATGGATGTCCAATTTGTTACTGATGCCTGTGCAGCAGCGTTTTACATGGCAAGCTTTATGACAAAGTCGCAACGAGGAATGAGTGAAACGTTGCGCGGAGTCGTCGAAGAAGTAAAGGAAGGTAATTTTGCGCTGAGAGAAAAGCTACGAATAATTGGCAATAAGTTTTTGAATTCAAGTGAAATTGGAGTTCAAGAAGCTGTATTTCTCATACTTCAATTGCCTTTACGAAAATTTAGTAGGTCTGTAGTATTTGTCAATACCAGTCCGATAGAAGAAAGGGTAGTTCTTACTAAACCTTTTGGTGTTATTAGAGAAATGTATGACGAAAGCGAGAATGTTATTAGTGGAAATTTTCTTGATAGATATGCAAAAAGACCGGAACACATGGACAGTGTTTGTTTAGCTGAGTACGTAACGAACTTTACTTATAAGACATTTAGTGGACATACGCAGGCTATAGATGACGATGGATACTGTATAGAAGAGGCTGACTATTCTGAAGAAGAAAGTGATAACGACGGAAGTGGAGAAGAACCGACAGTACGTAACGAATGTTTGAATGGTAAGTCTAATTACTCTTCGAGAAGGAAGATGCGAATTTTGCGATTTATGAATTATCAGCTAAACAGGAATCCTGAAAAATATTACTATACAAAACTAATGCTGTACTGGCCATGGCGAGACGTCAGCGAGCTAAAGAGTGAAGGTTTCTACGAAAAGAAGTTCTTTCAGGCTAGCGTTTTACGTCGTATTGAAAAAGAACGTTCAATATACGAACCGTATAGTGCTTCAGTGGAAGAGATAATGGCTAAGCCGCTTCAAGAATTAATGGAACCCGATACTCTTAGTTACTCAGATTCAGACGATGAGGAGTATGTGACAGGAAACAGAGGAAGTCATGCGTATTCAGCTCACCTTTACGACCCCGAATACAATGGAATGCCAATAGCCGACATAGGTAGGGATTTACCCATGACGAATGAAAACTACGGAGATTTAAGTTGCTGCGACACATTACGAAGTAAATATGGATTACAGGACTGTAAATACTTTTCCTTAATGAGAAAGCTCAATATAGAACAAAAGCAGTTTGTGCTAGATCTGTTGTATATTCACAAGACTAGAAAACTTCCATATTACAGGTTTTTGAGTGGAGGTGCAGGCACTGGCAAAAGCGTAGTTGTAAAAGCTATTGAAGCTTCTTTGAATCGGTATTATAGTAAATGTCCGAATGTAAATCCCGACACAAAGAAAGTTGTTATTGCAGCTTACACAGGAAAGGCAGCAATACACGTTGGAGGATCTACTATACACAGCACGTTTCGTATCCCTTCTGGACGACAGTTCGACGCTAACGGCACTTTTCTACGGTTGCAGTCCCAGGTTCGCTGTGAGTTATCTATGCTTTATCGAGACGTTGAATTATTTATTATAGATGAGGTTTATATGGTAGGAATTAATATGCTTTATTACATAGATTTTCGTTTGAAAGAGATATTTGGTAGTAAGGAATTGTTTGGAGGTAAATCAATTCTTTGTGTAGGTGACCTCTTCCAGTTGCCACCTACGAAGGCACAGCCTATTTACAAGTTTTCAAATACAGGTTCAAGATGTTTAGCTGAACATATTTGGTTAGATAATTTCAAGATGTACGAACTAAAGCAAATTATGCGTCAGGAAGGTGATATGGTTTTTGCCGAAATCTTAAATAGATTACGAGAAGGGAAACAAATTGCATCAGATATTGCAATTTTGCGTGGCAGAATGGGACTTCAACCTCCACCTTCCATTCAGCGTATAGTATATCGTAACAGTGACGTAGATTACCATAATAACAAAGTATGGGAAAACGTAAAAACTGAAAAATTAGTTATTGTCAGCCACGATGAGATTATCCGTGGTGGCAAAGGTATTGATAAGGAATCTCTTATGAGAAATATACCAAACAAACTTGCTCAGAGCAATAACGTGCGTCATTTATATATCGCAGTAGACTTGCCTTTTGAATATAGTATGAATTCGGATCTGAACGATGGTCTTGTGAATGGTTCCGAATGCATTATTAAACAGTTGCCTTCACTTCAACCAATCACGAATTCTAATATTCCAAGCGGTATTGGAAACTGTACATATTCAGTAGTTCGTTGTCGAAATTCTACTCCGATATGGGTTGAGTTTAAAGAGCCTTCTTTGGGAAATCAAACCCGGAAAAAATACTCCTACCTTTACAGAGAAGATTGTACGATACAACCTCAGTGGACACCTATTTTTCCGGTCACTACTAGATTTACATTTTACACTTTTGAGATCGAGCGATTGCAATATCCACTGCGCCCCAATAGCTCCAAGACCATTCATCGTGCCCAAGGGGAGACTATGGAGCAAGTAGTCGTTAATCTCAATTATGCAACATGTAATATGAATTATGTAGCCCTTAGTAGAGCTAGAAGCCTTAGTGGACTTTTTATTGAAAGCTTAAATGAAAAAGGCATACGAGTATCATGTGACACTCAACGTGAAATGGACAGACTACGTAGTAATCCGCAAAAGCTTACGTTATTGTATTTGAGCTATAGTACTGATCGACTTCTCATTGCATTTTTAAACGTTGTTTCATTGTTTGCTCATTACTCTGATGTTGCTTGCGATCCTGTTATTCAAAACGTTGCGCTATTTGCTTGCTGTGAAACACGACTACGTACTTGGGAAAACAATGAAGATTATAACTTAAAAGGTTTTGAGTTACACCGCATGGATTTCTGCACTAATCACGACGGAATCTCTCATTATGGCATCGCTATATATACGAAATTCCCAGGTAATTTCAGAACGCATTGTTCAAATAACTATGTAGAGCTTTGCAGTTTAGAAAGTCCAGAATTGTCCTTAATAGTTTATGTGCTATACCGTCATCATGGTTGCACAAACATTTTTCTCTCTAATGTTTTAAAAAACACAGTAGGTAAAACCGATAAAGTCTATAAAAGAATCATATTAATGGGTGATTTCAACTTGGACGCGGCTAATCAGAAAGAATCGGTTGAAAATTTACATGCGATCTTCCGACCACTGAATCTTCGTCAACACATCTCATGTGAAACTACTGACTACCATTCTACATTAGACCATATATACTCTAATATTAGCAATCCGTTATGTGGCGTATATGAGACATATTATTCTGATCATAAAATTATTTATATTGAAGTACCCAAAGAAACTAAACACTGCCAAAACGCTTCCTGATTAATATAAAGTTTTACGTCATAAAGATTGAGTGCCTGTTTAACCGACATGCTAGAATCACTTCCTTTTCTCATAATATTTCATCATAAATCGTTACTAGTCTTTTTGTTAGAAATATTAAATTGAATTTCTATATTCTGACAAAGGAAAAGGCTACTTCCACATATACCTGCCAAATAAAGCTGAACATGACACAATGGGAAAATCAGGATCTAAAGAATGTGCAAAACAGATTTTTGTCTTAAAAATAAAAGCACCTAGTCACCAGTTACGACTAAGTTTATGACAAACGAAGGTTAGAATAGCGTTTTTGTCAGAAAATCTCGAAGCATAGAGGAGACTTGGGTCAAAAGTAACGTTAGCCGAAAGTAACAAAAATCATAGCTTTTGAATGGAGGGTTTTTTTCGCCGTGAAAAGGTACAGTCATGTCATATGCAATTCAGAAGCGTTCAAAAAAGTTTCATGTGGAATCATCGAGAACTCATCGAGGTATTAAAAAAAGTTTGATTTCGCTAGCTTTTTTAGTAAAAACGGGTGGTACTGTTTCGTTCGTGGCGTTCATTATAGATAACCAAAAATTGTAAAAAAATATTTTTTGAGTTCCCAAAATACTAATGAATAAGACGTGAAAAGCTCAGACAACAAAATAACTTAGTTACTTTTCACGAGATTTTACTAATTCCAAGACACCCGTCGGACCGAAAGTAACGGCCGATTTCCCGACCACACGAACCGAGTATGAGAACTAGCAACGTCGCATGACGTAGTTTGCTTTGGAGTTTAGAATTGTCGTCTGTGCAAGAGTTATCAAAGACAGAAATGGAATGGATAACATAATTTGACTTTATTAAGTAGTATTAAATTATTATAAAGAAAACAACTTATATTTTGTGAAAAAACCCACGGACTGCGTGTTTACAGTACGTTGTCATGCTAGTTATCTAGCGTTTGAGATTGGCGCCTCCAGAACACGTTGCTTTTATCTGTTAATATGTACAGCTTTTCTTGAAGTAAGCACTTTCTTTCCGAAAATGAGTCTAAGATCTTCTATTAGTGCTTCCAATGGTAAATGCGAAGTTTCGCGACGATGCGTCTAGTGTATCATTAGAAATTTGACTGCTAAAGTTTCTTATTTGAAAACACACGTTAAACACGACCTTAGTTATGCCCCACCGGGTTACCCGATAGTAACGAACGAGGTCCTCCTACTTTGAAGGCTGGTTCTATCTTATAATACCTTTTCGAAAAGCAAACATTGGCTTAACAGAGAGCTGAGATATACCTGCATCTAATGGATATCCACTCAGGTGACAATTAAGTCCGTGCTACGAGCAAAAAACAAAAATGCCGTGGATGTTACTTTTGACCCGAGTCTCCTCTATCTTTGAAGCGCAGAACTACAAATTTTAAACAGGTAGAGTTTAATCAAACTAACTACACTTCAACATTTACTAACAAGAGGTTACAAAATATATTAGCCAAATTAATTCATGCAAGTTTAATTCCAAATCGCCTATGTGACAAAACTACTTCTTCCAAGAAAGTGCCTGATGAAAGACGACGTTTGGTCAACTATCCTTCAGCGCTCCAGAACCGAACTTGACACACATATGACGTTTTTCCGTTGAGAAAAGTATCCACATCTTGTTGCACTCAGTGCAACTGGAGTTTCCAATTGTGATGCAGAGAAAAGACTACTTCTCTTTGATTTTGACAAATGCACGTTTCCAGAACAACTCCCGGAGTGCACTCCGCGCCTCACTGAAAATCATTCTTAAGAAGCGTTCAACAACCAGTAGTAAGAAAAGACTCCAATTCCTTGTAATTCGTGACTTTAAAGAAAGACGCACGCATGTCGTCATCACACTTGGCAAGCACAAAGAGCTACAGAAAAAGAAATTCGTCCACTACGCCAGTGTCAGTCGCAAACGATTTTACCTTCGAGAGCGTACTTAGTTTAGTAGCAAAGTGAACGCAGAAATTTCAAACCGAAGTAAAGATCGTAAACAGCAGAACAGCAATTCAAAGTGTATTCAGATTAAGTGTTCGCCTTTCTTCTAAGACTACAACATCATGCAATCCTTTGTACGTAGTTCAGTTATGATACAATTTAAACACTTACGTCACAAGCGTTCTAGGATATACTTATTCGCTTTCTTAACTAAATCAAATTGTAAATAAAACTAATACTTGACATCTTCATTAACACTCAGAATAACACTTATACTTTTGTGTCTTATTTTAGTTACCATCCTAAAGAACAACCAATACGAAGTGAACAAAGCGGTCTCTGTGAAATTTACCAACAAAGAAACGGACGCACAACGTCACTGCGTTTAGTACATCCAAGTGCTACAAAGCAACCGGTCCATATATACCGCCAACGTCCTTCGCAAACGATATTAGCCTCCAAGAATTCGTTTATACAGAAGCACAGTTCGCGGACAATATCCACTCAGCAGTGAAGAAACTGACGTCCAAATATATTTGAAGTAAGTCAACAAAACTTTATATTTATTTTCAATACAATAAAATCACCTACATTCACTACGTGTTACAATGATAATTCAGATCGAAATGTAGACACCAAAATATTTATTGTCTTATTTTAGTTACCACCCTAAAGAACAACCACCAATACGAAGTGAACAAAGCGGTCTCTGTGCAATTTACCAACGGAAAAACGGACGCATAACGTCACTGCGTTTGGTACATCCAAGTGCTACAAAACAACCGGTCCATATATACCGCCAGCGTCCTTCGAGAAACGATATTAGCCTCCAAGAATTAGTTTATACAGAAGCACAGTTCGCGGAAAATATCCACTCAGCATTGAAGAAACTGACGTCCAAATATATTTGAAGTAAGTGAACAAAACTATATTTATTTTTAATACAATAAAATCATCTACATTCACTACGCGTTACAATTACAATTCAGATCGAAATATAGACATCAAAATGTTTCTTAACACTTATTACATTCTTATAATGAAATTAAAGAACTAAATATTCACCGAAATCCACATCATCAAAATAAAGCATATTTATTTGTTTTCACTCCTACTATTTTTACTACATAAAGAGTTTCCGAATATTAGGAATTCTTTTCTATCATGGACAAACCTATCAGAACAGGATTTATTCAAGAAGTTAGCGAGCCAAAAGGTAGCACTTCGCTTTCAAAGACGGGAGAAAGATCCCAATATTTTCGCTTCTTTCTTCAAACGTCCGAAACTGCACACGAAGAATGCATTTGCTTCGCCGAGAGGGCCTATTCCAGAATTTTGCGCTATAAAGATGCCAAGACTCCTGTAGACATATATCCTCCAACCAAAACCTCACGGACAATGGCAAGTCCAAGCAAAATTGCAAAGTATTACGTCATAAAGATTTCGTATGCAGCCCAAATCAAGGAATGCAAAACTCCACCAAAGTTCTCATTTAAATGTAGATCACAAGTAGATGGATCCATTCAAGATTGTTTTGCTTATGATCAGTGTTTTCGCATTAAAGTCACTGTAACAGACATAATAGAAGTCGAAAGCGCCAAACCGCATAAGATAGTAAAAATTGCTGACCACTCAACACAGAGTCACTTCTGTTTGTGGCCGAACCAAACCTATGCCTTTGAAGTTGGAAGCAATTATATGATATATGATGTCAGGGCTAACGAGGATTTCAATAACATCACTCTCACACAGCACACAGTTATAGAAAAACTTGACTCCCCAATTCCTTCGCAGATACCAACAAAGCAAGGACCGAAAATCATCCAGGTCACTCACTTTGATTATACAAACGTGTCACTCGTTCATTTGTGCATCGCGTGCAAGAAAATTCTTGACAGTGGACTTGTAACGGATAAACTAAAAATTAATTGTCCAAGCTGTCGTTGAACACAACTGGTGAAACACGCAATTCGGACACTTCAAGGAAAAGCGGGGTATTTTGAACAGAGCAAACCAGTAGATGTTGATATTTCGCAGGCCGTACTAACCAAACTACTGGAAACACTGGAGATTAGCGAATTTAATGAACAATCCATAACTACATTGGAAGCTACTCTCCTCACAGAAAACAATTACCTGTTTGATATAAACATTAACATCAACCAAGTAGTCGGTGTCAAAAAAACAGAGCCGACAAACACCTCCCCCGCTACAACCTCAGATTAACTTCTGAATATCAACATTTTTTCACTGAGAGAGTAAAAGCACCTAACGTTCAATGGAAATAAACGTGCATGTAAAACTAATGTAAATGTGAAGGTACTATTATTAACCCACACTAATAAACGGAATGAATAACAACGAAAACATTTCAGCGTCACCATTTCCATCTACTGACTACTTAACTAACCTAATCCCACTAAATGATCCCAGGGTGCGTACTTTTCGGCTATATCCCCCCCCCCTCGATTTGCTCTTTTTCTAAGCACTTAAAAAATCTGAAAACTTCACTAAACTTACAACTAAACATTCCTAAACATAACATGAGTTTAACTTAACCTGACACGACTAACCTAACCTAATTAAACCTAACGTCACTGACCTATCCTTTGCATTGGTTTTCCTATGGTTTGCATAGGCGTGCAGGGGCTAAATGTGCTGAATATTGTTAAATTAAGTTAAATTTCGTTGGGTCAGGTAAGCTTTAGTTAGTTCACGTTAGGTTTGGTTAGGTTAGGCTAAGTTTTGTTAGGTCATCATGGAAAAACTCGAAATCGGGGGGGGAATAACCAAAAACTACCCCAGGGTGAAATAATACAGAAGGATACAGAAGACAACCCGAGTGCCCCTTTATTGCTTCTTTTGAGAAGTTCGGATGGTTTCGCAACGTAGTCGTACGAGCTTTATTTCTTTTTCTGGTGTTGTTCCTCTGTTTCGTGGAATTTAATTACGCTTTATCCTTCTTCAGCTTACAGTATACGGCTTGGAGTATTCACAACATCTGGTCTCCAAATTACCAAATGTTTTGTTGTGTTTCCAGTTCTTCTTAGTATGGTTGAAGAGTTTTTCCCATTACCGAATTTTTTCTCCGTTTTCTTATCTGCAAGTGTTTATTCGAAGTATATTATGTGTTTTCATACGCGTTCACTTTTGTAGGCGTTTGATTTGGGTGAGTATTTCTCATAATTATTTGCGTCGAAGAGTGGAATCTTATGAGACCTTCGGACACCCTATTTTTCAATTCTTATTTTTCTCCTTCTACTTTATTGTTGTTTGCCTTTGGTTACATTTTTTTTTTTTCTTTTCTCTTTATCATTTGTCATTTTCACTGGTTCATTCCGTTTCAGTAACCCAGCTGCCCGTCTTCTACACAGCCCGTTACAACAAGGGCCTGGCCGTTTTGTAAACTGGCCGTTTTAACGGGTTCCTCCTTAACTTGCCCAGCTTACTCGACAGTTAGACCTGTCGTCTTGTTAGTTCTCTTGCTGTGTGAACTGTGTTGAGGTTTTTCCTCTGCGAGAGAAAAACAAATCGTTTCGTTTTAAGTGTATCAGGTATACTTTTTATAAAGGGAAACATATCCTTACATTGTATGTACGATTTTCATTTACGAATTATAGGAATTGGAAAGTTTTATTCTGTTGAGAGGAGAAACTTCTTTAAACTATTTCT
>JAHZNP010001761.1:0-14761 GCA_020615345.1 Triops cancriformis | reverse complement strand
TAAACCTATACATGTGATGAAGGAGACGTATTTTAGAAGTCTCGATATATTAATATTTTAGACATCTGAATACAGATGTTTGCAGCTCGGACATTAGAACGAAGAGAAGACGTCTTTAAAGCATTTCTCTCAGACGTCTTACGTCTGATTCCAGACGTCTTTTGAACGATTAAAAAATGTGCGTGTGCTACTTGGGTACGTCTTCTAACTTTCACAGCATCCCTCGAACTCGCATGTCAGCGCTACCTATGAAGCTTGTAACTTTTAAGAAGGGCGATTCGCAAATTCTGCAGCTCTTTATCAACTGTGCTCTTTGAATGCGTCAAACTCGAAGAGCTTTTCATTCATTCTTCCGTGGATTTGGTCCCGTCACCTTTTCAACCACATAATTCTCAAAAAGTGTAACGTTTCTCCTTGTATAACTTTCATATTTAGCTTCATTCTTATTTATCGTGTAATCTTTTATTTGTAATTTAGTCTTGTAACTGTAGAGAGAAATCAACGCCGAAGGAATATATCGTAATCCTTCAGCATCACACCCTGCTAACGAACATCACGTGCACTGTTACAAGAAAATGGTAACAAACTGGCTCGTTTTCTCGACTGATAAAAGCAACCCAATTCCACAACTTCAACAAACGTAACCTCATTAGAGTAAGTAACTCACTAAATATCAATAGTTTATCTTTTACCGAAAGTTGCTAATCCTGTCGTGTATGCTACGTTGGAATAATAAAGTCTTTGGCTCCAATACATCGTGTAATGTGTCCATCTTTTTAACAAGCGTTATTTAGTAAAACACGTCTGTCCAACATCCGGCCCAATGGAGGCTAGCAAACAACAACCGCTAAAACTGGGCACCGTAGAATTCCATTTCGCTTCCTGTAAACTCCCCAAATCCGGTAATTTACATACCATACTTGCTATAAACCTATAAACGTTTTCAAGTGAACCCGCTTGATTTTTTTAGTAATTGCATCACCTATAACAGTAAAACCATATCCGGTCAATCCTTTTTCATGTAGCCTGGAGCTTCATAGAGCCGAATACATTCCAACATACTTAGAAACAGAAAATAAAAAACATCACTTCAATTTTTTATTATAGGCTACACCGAAGATTTGCAAACTCTGAACAATACTACAGTATGTTTTACATTGACCTCAACACATCAAAAACTGTCTTTTCACCAACGGCAGATTTAAAACTCGCAGTCACCTAACTAAACTTGCCTTGAGATCTTTCACAAGACTCAACTGGTAGATGTGACTCTTTCCTAGTACATCCCAAAATTTCCCCACAAAAGTTTTGCCTATAAAATGTAAGCTTCGGCTCGCTAATTTTTGTAGTAATAAACTGAATTCAGTGTTCAACTGAGCATCAACCAACCATACTGCTCATTCTTCATTTTATATACAGTCAAACAGATTTTCTCGAGCAACGAAAACAGAATGTTCTGATATTCTACCTAATCATCCAAAATCTTGCACATTCTAAACTTATATTCCCCAAAAATGCAATTTAAAAATAGAACGCTACGCTCTCCCTTTGTTTCCTCGTTTCATTTACAGCTTCATCGCATCTATACCCACGACATCACAACATCCCGACATTCCTCACCCCACCAATGCGATGTGAAACGCCTCGCCTTAAATCCGCGACAAAAGACATCAAAACGTTTCCTTCCCTCATTTTAACATTACCGACCTACAGCAAACTTTACTTTTCCTATGAAATTAATCCCTGACAATCCAACAAAAAATCTCACTACAGACTTCCTAAAACCCGCGCCAGCAGCACTACAGCCATCTCCTGCAGCACAACTAAACGAACCACCACACATCCCCACATCCTCCGCTTGCACTTGCCCAGCTTACTCGACAGGTCGCCTGTCGTCTTGTTTTAAGCACGCTAGCTGTGTTGCCAACTACGGTGATTTCTCGCCAAAATGGGCGACTTAGGAACATGGTTGGCGGGCAATTCAAGGCACTTGGCGATTTATTTGGCGACTTTTCGCTCCCTTATACGATAAAGATTTTTGTTTCGGAGAAAAAGAATTTCCTTAGCTTCGTCACCTTGCTGCTTTAGTTTGCATTCTCTTTTCTAATTCGAGGAAATATCCGGGTGAAAGGCAAAGTAGTTCTTAAAGAGCTAAGCTCTTCAATGAAAACCCCACAGGTGAGAGGTGAATTTCTGCATTGCATTCATTAGAACCAATCAAATCATCAGAAATTTGAAGGGTAATGCAACGCATATATGGAGAAATCACCCCCGAGAAAGGTTAGGGGCTAGCCAGGTCACACTGATTGTCGTAGATACGATATTAGAATTTCTAAGTTCGACAGAAAAAACTAAGTTCTCAAAGCGGAAGGACATAAACTAAACATAACCTATATATTATTTTTGTGCCGTACATTGTGCCGACGTCATGTGCAAGTTCGCCTCGGATAAAAGGCTTTACCGAAAAGAGTGGGAAACTCATACGGAACTTAAAGGTAACCAATTTTTTTTACTGATGCTCTATGATTCAGTGATTTGATCAGTGATTCCTGCATCACCTTAATATTATAGGGTGGATTGCTTCGATAGCAGATGATCCCAGGCAGGCTTTCTGCAAGGCCTGTAGGAAATCTGTAAGGGCCCATTTTAGGGATTTACGCAAGCATGCTGAGACGAAGTCGCACATTTCTAACGTGCAGCGTGCCAACGTTACACCGCAACCTAGGTTAGAAAACTGCGGAATATCCGTCTGTGTTGCCTCTAAAGGAGGTGAAAATTATGGAACTGAAGCTAGCAGCTTTAATAGCAAACCACTGCAGCATCCGCACAACCGATCATCTAACAGACTTACTAACCGGAAGCGGACTCCTTAGTAACAACGGGGCTAATTTGCGTCTCAAGCGTACGAAGTGTGCAGCATTGATAAAAAAACGTTATTGCGCCATGCCTCGAGAAGGAGCTTCTTGACGATATTGGGGATTCTCCGTTTTCCCTCCTTATCGATGAGTCCACTGACATTTCTGTTTCCAAATCTTTATGCTTGTGTGTCAGGTACTTCTCAAAAGATACTTGTTCTGTTCGTACAACGTTCCTTGGGCTGATTGATATGCCGGGGGGAACGACAGCCGAAGATTTGTATATGTCAGTTGTCGGCTTCTTAGCTGAGAAAATGTTACCACTTACAAATCTTGTTGGTATTGGCACTGACGGTGCTAGTGCGATGTGCGGTGTTAACAATTCTTTGTACACCAAACTTCGTGATAAAATACCAGGATTAATACTGGTTAAATGTGTGTGCCACTCGCTTCATCTGGCTGCCTCTAAAGCTTCTACAATTTTCCCGAAACATATTGATTTTATGGTTCGTGAAACTTTTAACTGGTTCAGCAATAGCCCCATGCGTAGGAACTTGTGTAGAGATATTTACGATGTAATTCAAACCGGGGAAGAATGTGAACATAGTACTCCTCTTAATTTTGTTTCTCCTTCAGACACACGCTGGCTTTCATTTCTCGTTGCGTTACGAGAATTTTGGACCAGTGGGACTGTCTAGTAGCCTTTTTTAACTCTGTCTCGACTAAAGAACGATGCTACACCGCAAGTGTCCTTCGCGACATGTACAATGATGAGTCAAACAAACTCTATTTTATTTTCTTAAAGCCAATCCTTCAGGAAATTGAAAATTTTAATTTAAAATTTCAGAAAGAGACAATCGATAGCTTTGTCCTATTTGGGAAACTCGAAAATTACGTTAGCACGTTAGTTAAACGCTTCGTTATCCCTAAAGTTATCCAACATGATGTGACGACTAGACTACAGTTTTAACGGAGCATAACTTTATGAAAGATAACGAAGTCGATTTGGGACTTGAGTTTGAACTAGCTTTAAAGACAGCCAAATGTGAGAAAAAAATTGTAATCCTAAAGATTTGCAAAGGCTTCTTAGTTGAACTCACTAAGCAACTTATTATGCGTCTTCCTACCAATTTAGCCTTATTCTGAAAATTAGGCTGTTTTTCTGCATTGTCTATCTTGAGTGCCAGTCCAGCGAAGTTTTCGGAATTACCTTTTGTTTCGTCAAGATGCCGCACGTCTGGCTTGGAAAACCAATGGAGGAATGTTTTGTCCGTGAACTGGAAACAATATTTTAACGAGAATGTTCCTTGTGATAGCTCTGAGTTTTGGAGTAGTGTGTATTCCTCTGTTGAATCAGTGGGCAGCAAGCCCTACCAAGATATTGGTTTGTACGTAGTCTACTCTCACTGTTGTCTTTGCCATCCAGCAACGCAGCATGTGAACGAGTTTTCAGCCATGTAAACATTGTTAAGTCGAAGCTCAGTAATCGGCTGTCCACAGCAACCCTCAGGCAGATTTTACATGTAAAATATGGCTTACGTTTGAAGGAGATTTGTTGCAAGGATTTCCAGCCCTCAGAAATCATGTTAGAAAGATGTAATACTGACATGTATGATGATGATGATAACGATATTTCCGACTATTTTTGAATAATTTTGTATTATTTAAATCTTTATTTAAATGTGTATGCTGTAAAATAAAATAATTTATGGCGACTTTGGCGACTTTGGTGACTTGCATCCCTTAATTTTTGGCGAGATATTGGCGACTTTGGACGAAAATTTGGTGGGCATTCCAAAAAAAGTTGGCAACACTGCACGGTAGTGAACCTTTAGGATGAATAATGATAACAAACCATTTGTAAAATACACCTTGATATCGCTCCTTTTTAGATCATAAAATGGCTGCTAGCAGACATTCCCGGCTAAAAAGTAGTAACATGTTTTTTCAAGTTGAATGTACGAGCAGAGAAGATCCAGGGACCTTTTGGATTCACGAAAAATGTGAAGTACCCTTCCACGAAGTTTTTGAACCAACTTTACGCAAATATGCTGAAGGACTACCCACTGAAGAACGATTTGCGAAGCGTCAAGTAATTTAATCCGAAATGTTTTGTTATACTTACAGTATTTTTCTTGCTCTTCACAAGTTGGTGTCAGTCAAACGAAATGGAAAGTGGTTCAGGGGCCAAGTGAAAGAGCTAGGTATAGGTGCTCGCAGCGAACGTCTGCATATTTTTATGGTTGATGTGGGCGTCACGGAATCAATCGAGAAAAAACTGGTCCGTAGTTTACCTTCGGAATGCTGTCAAGAACCATTCCGCGCACGGAAATTTTGCCTCTATCCTTTAGTTCCTGCGACTCAAGGAGTGGATGCGGAAACCTTGAGGCTGGTTACAACGTAGGGCACTTCTTTTTTATTTTTCCAGCACACAAACTGTTTACATTTCATTAACAGACCTTGTCATCAATGGACTCCTTCTGCCCAAGCGTGGTCTAGCACCTTTTTCAAGAAACAGTGGTACACCTTCATTTTTGTTGAAGGACGGGATAAAGAGCAAACATGGTACGGTCGTTTGTACCTTTCGGAGTCTCCCGACTTAGATCGAGACAATTTAACTTGCCTCAATGAGTTATTACTAGTCGAACGATTTGCACTCGAAGACCATGAACAGTTTCTTTTGACTGACTGGGGTGAGTTATTTCTCTAGATTCCTGAACTTTTAATAGACAATACAGTTCTTAGTCCCAGATAGCGAGTTGTGGCAGACTTTGCCTCCGTCCCCAGTTGGAACTGTGTACCAAACCATGCCTCGTGCGTATCCTCAAGTTTTGCCAACAGTATCCCTTGCGGTAAATTTTGTTCGTTGTTTTTCTTTTAATTAATTACATTAATTTTCCCTGGTCTATATTTTATCTCGTTGATTGTAGGCTTACTCAGAAGAACATGCGAGACAAAAGAAGTCTGAGAAAGACAAACCTAAACTCGCCGAATCTTCAGTGGCATCTCCTTGGGTAGGCTTTCTTTCTTTTTAGTTACATATTTTGTCATATGAATGTGAAGGGAGGTCTTTTTAAGCCAGTACGCAGTTGTGTCTTATTTATGTGCGAAATTTATTGCTTCATGTGTACTGATTATCTTGTCTGTATTCGTTGTATAGATGCTTAACAATTTACAAGAGCATGTGGCAGTGCCGAAAGGAAGGGGTAGTCGAATTTCATCAAACGAGTATCCTATTGTGGGTGCTAGTCTATGTGCTGCGCTTAATAACGAAGGAGGTATGGAGCACAAACTCAACTCTTCAGACTCGGTGATGAGTTTCGAAGAAAAGGCAGAACTTCCACGGAGTAGTTCTCAGCGCGTCATTTTTCATGCGGCAGGCTTTAACTTATCCTGTCACGTGAAACCCTTGCCTCCAAGGGAGCCCGCTTACTTACGTCAGAAAGCCCCAGCTAAAGATTTCGGTCATTCTTTACCGATTCTCGAAGCTTTACCACCCGTCTTCTCACCTTTGGCCCACACTTCATCGGCTGATAGCAACATTTCGCCTACCGTTAGTCCGGTAGTTCAGAAACCTCAAGGGTTACCTAGTACCCCTGTGATGAACATGCTGTCTGCTCTCAGAAGAGCAAAAAGCACCATCCCAGCTGACAGTCCAACCAGTCGATTGGCCGTTGCTCTCTCAACCAGTCCCCTCTCTTCCACTCCATCCAGCACTCAATCAGATATGACTTCCAGTGCTTTACAAATAAACTCGCCTAGTACTCAGTCGTGTACTTCTACCTGGACCCTCCCGGAAACCCCACCCAGTATTCAGGTAAGTCCGTTTGCGACCTATCATCTCGTCTGTACCGTTATTACTCCAAATGCGGTTTGATTGAAAATACTCCAGAGTACTTGTGCAAGTTACAGAATTCCATAGTCCCTTGAACTAATAGATAATAACAAAAAAAGAAGTAAATTAGGAGAGAAGTGCAAATTAGAGGCAGTAAAAAAATGCGCAGTAGGGAGTCAGCTGTGAACGTGGGCTTACGCTAGATTTCATTCGTGACCAGCCCTTAAAGACCGAGACTTGTCCACATAAGAAAATGTGTACAGCATGTCTACTGAAGCGCTCTCCGCTCTGTGAAAGAAACAAGCAGCTCTATTATGTTTTTGTTGAAACCCTTACGTCAAGCTTTCGTAACCACGACTCCCTTGCTGTTGATTGTAATTTAAACCCCTTCAACTAATTTAATCAGTTATTTTCGTGTCTATTTGTACAAAATAGGCAGAAGTCTTGCGTGTTCCCAAAGATACGGTTTCTGTTCCAGCTGGCTCGAAGTCGCGGCTAGCTAGTTTGTTGGAGAGCGCCCGAAAAGCAAAGCAAGCTACAGCAGCAGCTCCAGTTACAGGAAAGTTTTCCTCGGTTATTGTTCCGGAAGCTCCTGGAGAGGACGAGGAAGTAAAAAGGCCACCGGACTCACTTAAAAATCAAGCGCCAGGCGTAACGATCCCTCAGTCTGAAGAAAACGAAAGAGAAAAGGATCTAGAGTGTAAAGAAACGCAACAGGTAAAAGAATTATTAAAGGAAGACATGGACAAACCAGAATATATTGACAACGCTGCGGCCGAACCCGACTTCACACGACCCATCGCTGGGGCGAGTATTACAGCGGCTAGACGGATGGCCACATCGGGCATATTCCTGTCCGAATTGGAACGTCATAAGCGCGTTTTTGTTCACGGCCTTAATCCCGTGCGCCCCTATACTGAGTTGCAAGACACGCCTCTCGTCAACATATTACACCGTCTAATAACCAATGAGCCCTGGAACTTGAATGCTCTGAGTCAGCTGCAAAGCCACACTTGGGGATCATTGCTACGAGGACGTAATGTGGCCATAATCAGTCCGCCAGGAGCCAAAAAGACTTGGAGCTACTTAATACCTGTGGTCAACAACTTGCTTTCTCCTGATGATTACACAGAGGTAAAATGAGAACTGTTTCTTTTCTTACTTCCCAGCCCGCAAGTATCTTAAAATGATTTTTACATGATTTTTATATTTAGATTCCTTTAGGCTGTGGCCCATTATCAATTGTATTAACAGCATCATGGGAAAAGGCTCAGAGCGTGTATGACGATGCTTGCGAACTACTGCGTATTCAGCGGGACAGCGTCGTCAGAATTCTGTACGGGAGCAATCTAGAGGGAGGACGTATTGTGAGCATAAATGCACACTATTTTTGTAATTTACAACTAAAATCTTCATACTTAGACTTCCTTGTCAAATGGGAGTACTCTGCTTGTGGCTACTTTGCCTGCGTTTGTACGGGTCTTGAAGCACGGGCCATTGTTAATGAACTTTGACCGATGCTGCCACTGGGTGATTGAAGAAACAGATGTCCTTTGCCGGTATTACCGAACTGAAGTAAACTTGAGCAGAAAGAATGCTAGGTGCCTTGATTAGTTTGAATTATGTATAATAGATGAAGGAAGTACTGAAGGAATACGTCTCATCGGTCAAGAAAGCCCAGTTACCTATGCGACAAATTGTCGCGGTGGCCCAAGAATGGACCCCTACTTTAGCCAGTTTTGTCAACTGTATGGAAAAGCCCTTGATTTATATCGGCAGCGCCATCGAAGCCGCTGTGTTTGGAGGAATGGCTTCTCGTGCAGTCATTGTCAGAGAAAATAATAAAGAGGACCTACTTTTGGGTAAAAAAGAGTCTCTGCCGGTGAAATGGAGGCTTAAAGTACCTTCTTTGTTTCAGATACGGTAGCGGCGGCAGTAGATGACAGGAAAATCGTGATTTTCTGCGAAGGGTCGGAAGAAGTTGAGTACGTGGCTGGCTTGATTGAATTGCTTAGGGATAGTCTTCAAGTCATGAAAGCTCACAGTGGCATGAATAGAACGGACCTCCATGGTATCAGATACAATACAGAAAAGATACGGGTTGGTAACTTTGTTTTTACTATCTTAATGTAATAGGTATTTGGCAGAAGTGGGAAAATTTGGCGTGTCAACAACCGGCCGTATTGGTGGCTATGGATGAAGTTTTGCCCACAATGGCGATCCAAAACGCAGAATTATTGATTCACTACTACATTCCGCAAGAATCCAAAACTGGATTCGGCTTACGTTTAACAACAGCCATGAAGCACTTTAAAGAAAAGACTTCTGAATCGATTGTAATTATGCAAAACATATCTTAGCCTTTTGTGTGACTTGCGCGATGTTTAAGGTTCCTGAAAGCGTAATTTTCATAACGGATGATGTAACAACTCAACTTCCTACCATCGTCCGTTTCCTTCGTCGCACTAACGGACAAGTTGACCCGCTTTTGAAAGCCCGATTGAGGGTACGCTTTACCTTCACTGTTTTGACAATACTGTAGCCATTGTGAAACCAGGGGCAAAGATATGCAATTTAAAAGAAAACTCATCATTTCTGTTCTAGGATTATTTGACTCAAGCAGAGAAAAGCAAGATAAATGTGAAAATGTGTTTGAATACCAAATTGTGGGCTAGGTGCCAAGCAAAATCATGCCCCGATCGCCACTTCGTGGTCAAATCCATGGATATGTCTACTTTGCCTACGTACATCGCGCTTCAATCACAGTTTCTCATTTAAGCAATTGTTTTCTGTCATAGTTGTGGGGAGATCATAATCTCAGTAAGCCACGTGGAGAGCACAACTCGTTACTATGCTCGCATCTTGCAGCACATAGATTTGCAAGGAAAAACACATAAATGTGACGCCTTCGACAAGTTAAATTCCAGTATTGCTCGATACTACACCGAACGTGATCCTGAGTAAGATTTCTATTAAAGACGTAAAGTGGTTATATAAATCTGTTTGGTTTTGTCAGGCCGGTTGGCGGGCAATTAAGGGTAGGAGATATTTGCGCTGTCCGGAAAGTTGCTCCGATAAGCGGGGCAGTTAGTTACCAACGAGTAGAAGTCTTGCGAGTTATCCGTGATATGCGCATCCCGTCTAGCTTGCCTTTAGAAGTTGACGTCCAGTACATCGATCACGGCAAGGTCCAAAGTGAATCGGTAATACTTTCCCTTCTCTAAAGCTGTTTCTCCAAAGCTAAAATTGTTTTCTTGTAAACATTTTTTTCGTAATGGAAGCTTGCAGATGAAAAAAAAATCCTTAAGTCTTTGTAGCTAGCACATTTCTAAGTGGAAAGTTATTTGCATTCCTCATTCGCGTCGCATTTAAGGCTTATGCCTATTCGATGCGTATAAGCACGCTATTTATTAGCATTCGAGCTCTCTGAGAATTCTCAATTCATAGCGTGAGGAAGAAGTACTAAATATATGCTAGATATATATATTGTATAAATAAATGTTTTATACTATGTCATATAATATCTTATTTCTAGCCCGACGATTTAGTGTTTCTGTGCCCTGAGTTGGCTAGACAACCTCCATCGGTAGCAGAGATAATTGTTCCGAACGTGAAACCCATAGATCGAGATCAGACCTGGAGCTATGAAGCTAACAGCTATGTTAGGTCGAAAATTGCGAAAAAAGAGCTACGGGGCAAAGTTAGTTTTCTTTTCCAACTAGCAACATTTTACGGTGAACTAAAACGCTAACTTTACGCAGATTAAACTTAGTTTGGGAAATGTGCTGTGGCTGGATCCGTTAGTGGTGCAACATCGGTTGGATAGTCACACCGTAGTTAACGAGTGGAACGTGAGCAGACAGTTGCTTTTCGAAGGCTGGGCTGAACCAAATCCTGCGCATTTGGAAAAGCTATACGGATTTTGCTGTGCCGCGGAATTGCCTTTGCCAGATTATACCCAATCAGGTCAGAATCCTAAATATGAACAACTGTTTCCTTTGAAATTAAACGCACTTGCCTAACATCTCCTTATTCTTCTGTGCAGTTGCTTTGTATTGTAATATGTTGTCTTTATGGATAGTTTCCAGAGGTGGAGCTTGTACAGGACGAGTGGCCTTCTTAGCCGAAGGAGTCACAGAAGAAGTGTATGTGTCGAGTGTTGTCAGTCCAGGATTGTTTTACGTCCAGAGAACCACTTTCAGCCAATGGTACTGCTTCATGAGATTCCCTTTAACTCGCAAAATACGGACGTCTTTTTTTCTTCACAACAGCCTAGATAACTTGCAAGACGATATCGACAACTATTTGGCTTATTCGACCAATGCAAGCTTGAAAAGCTCCAAAGTGCGTGCAGGGCTTGTATGCTTGTCCAAGTTTTATGTTGATGACTGGTAAAAAGACTTACAAGGAATTGCAAAAGTATATATTAAAAGCGAATTTTGTGCTGCTCCTTCGTAGCTGGTATCGGGCACAAGTGTTGAAGATATTGCCTGGATCTGAGGCCAAAGTACAAGTATTTTACTTGGATTTTGGCGACTTGGGTGAGGTGGCATTTGACGACCTGCGTATGATTCCTGACAAGTTCATTGTGAAACTTCCTTACCAAGTAAAGTTTATTCTTGAATGTTCCGAAGTAGATTTGTAATGCTATTCTTTTTAAATCTTTGACTAGGCCGTTGCTTGTTCCCTAGCTGGGATTTCTCCCACCCCAACGGATTGGAATAAAGAAGCAGTGGATCTTTTCGTGGAATTTACGCAAGAGGGGTTGTTGTTCAAAACTTTGCATGCTCAAGTAAGTTCGTGGTATGCTCTTGGAGGTATTTCCATTAAGAATGTTCTTTAGATGAGAAGGAAAAATGAAACAATGGAGGAAACGGTTTACGAGATTGGACTATACAGTGAAGAGGGAAAAAATTTAGCAAAGGTGCTGATTGATAATGAAGTCGCACGTATCAATGAAGGTGGTCAGCATCCAGAGTGGTTGGAAGACATTCCAGTTGAAATACTGCGTCGACAGTCAGATGCCAAAGATAATTGTCGCATTAGCGAGGATGACGAAGCTTTGGACGGGGAGGCTTCAGAGGAGCCTGCAGGTTACGATGGATTGTATTTTCTCGGCGATCCTTTAGCCTTTGTCACTGAAGCTTTGGTAAGATGATTTGATTCATATCAACTATTAAACACTTTTCTAATTCGTTTGCTAAAGTTTTAAGCTCTTTTGTACGTCCATTTGCATGTTATTATTGCAAAATTCTTACATTTTAGTGTATATTTTAATCATCATTCTTTTTCATGAAATACTTCCTAATCAGACATAACATTCTATATAAAATAATTACCATTAGTGTTATTTATTTTGTTTATGATTTTATAACAATATGTGCGGTTCCTTATGTTGAAATTGGTTTGGTTTGGTTTTAGCATGAAAACTGATGTAGGCTTTCGCCTTATTTTGCCGTGTGCTGTTTCTTCCGGGTTGCGTTTATTTAATTTTTATTAACGTTTTTGTATTTTTAGGGAGAGAACTGCCCACCTGAACTGAAAAAATTGATGGAGATGGAACGAAAGGCATTAGAGCAGGAAAAGACGATACGAGAAGCTGGTCAAGTGGCTGTCCAAGAGGTGGCACGTACCGAAAAGCTGCCATCCACGGCTGTTATGGAGCAGACAGCGAAAACGGTTCGGAAGCCGAAACTCGGCGAAGGTTTTTTGCTGACTGCAAAGCTGACTAATAGTGACAAGGCTAAGGCCATTGCAAGGGATCGGCTTGAAACACGAACTCCGACTGTACAGTGGGCTGATCTGAAAAGTAGTGTGAATATAACTGTACTATTGCCGTGCTTGAAACACTACCGCTTCACGAAGACACAGAAGAGTATCAGTTTCAAGTAAGCTCAGTAATAAAGCCAGAAGGATTTTTATTTTTAATTGTTGCATGCTAGAGCGATGGTGGGCGGACTTAAGTACGTTATAAGCGAGAAACTATATGCCGACATTGATCCGGAGAAGTCAGTAACGAAGTTGCAGGGCTATGGCTTGGTGGTACGTTTAGTGAAAGCATCCGAAGGTAAAGTTTGCCGTTGTTCATACGAAAATGACTAGGAGACTTTATTTTAGCACCTTGGCCGCGTTTGCTAGAAACTGACATGAAGGTCCCATGGCTAAAAGCCGATTTTGATGCTGGTTACGTTATGGAAGAGGATCCGGACGAGGTACTCAGCTTAGAAGAACGCCAGAGAAAGACAGGTAAGCTATGCATGTCTTGAGTTACTTTAATTTAAAGGAATGGTTTCCCGTTAGATGAGATAAGAGAAATGGGCGCTGGACGCGTGACGCAAGGTCCAGTCCTGAACTTCGATCCCGATGATGAGTCAACGAATTCCGAGGAAGAAAGTGATGAGGATCCAGCGTTGGACGTGGCGGACAATTTTTTACTTGTGTGATACATAAATATTTTGATACTCATGCCTATTTCTATGTGTGTTGAACGGATTTTTTATTTTCTTAACTGCGTAGGCCTTCGCCTATTGCCGGCGCAATAAACGGACTCTTTAAAAGAGTTGTGGGGAGAGTTGTAAACATTATTTACACTACTACTAAATTACGCAGAATTTTAAACATTACGGTTTGCTAGCCCTATAGAAGTAAACTCCTTGTGAACTACCAGACTAGGATTAGGGGGAGTGGGTCTCAATCGTCCAATTTTTACATTTTTCCTATCCTAGACGTTATGTAATTGGTATGACTATGATTGCGATATTCTACTAAGGTCTCGTGTATTTGGCTACAAGCGTGGGTACAAGATGCTTACAATGCTAACTGGACACAAGCTCCACTGTGACTGACTCTCTTTCTCTCTTTTTTCCTTACTCCACTCACATTTCATTAATAGCGAATTCAGTTGGTAGTGTCGGTGTTGCACTAGGAACTGAGGTTTCTTGCCCTGTGACGTCACGGGGCGCTCTCTTGAGTGCAATGTGCCCTGCTGTTTACTTTTATAGTGGCGGCATTTTAGAAGCTCGGCCAAGGAGTTGTAAGCTCATATGGGTTTTGCTATGGTATGTAAGCCCACAATTTTTGTTTTAAACTGCAATAAGTCTTTTATTGCAACACTTTGGCCATGGGGTAAATATAGTCTTGACATCTCACAAAATGCCACAACAGTAAATATGGCTTCATTATACTACATCCTATACTTCTACGCAGTGAAAACGGTGATTTCCAAGATTAGCAACGACTTCTTCTAAGTAGTTGTGAATAGAAATAATCTTAAGATTTTGATTTATAAATTTATGATACAAACACACCGAATAAAAGTATTCGGTAGTAATTAGTAAGTGCTTTGGAATTTTGTTATATTTGGTAATTTTACTGTAGTAACTTTGAAAACGTAAACTATTATTTCAGTTATTTCACCGTTGTCACTTCCACTACTGAAATCCTAACATAGTATATCCTGCAAAAGAGAAAAAACTGTCTCTGTCTATCAACTCAAATTGGGCGCCTTTAAGGCCACGGTTTACCCAAAGTTAGTAAGGCTCATCCGTGCACAGATGGCACCTAAAGCGTCATATTTTTTGCGGGTATTCAGCACAGAGGTCCAGAGAGAATATACCTGTATAAAGCCTGTTACAGAAAAAAGGCTTGAAAAGGAGGGGCCATTTGAAGTGGATGAGTTGCCTGGAGTGGATGAGTTTGATGATTGGTTGGGACAGGCAGGACCCCTGAGTGGAAGAAGCGCATCGATATCGTCGGTCAACTGTATCGATAATGCCATGACTAACTGCCAATAAAGATAATTTTTCAACCAATGCTAATAAAAAAAACAGTGAGAAAAAGGTTCGGCACATGGGTGTTGTAAACAAACTTCATGAATTATGTTATGTTAGGTTAAACTAAATAAAGCAGCTAACTCCTTTGTACGACCAATCTCTGGCAGTAAAGTCAGTAAGTGCACTTTGTTACTTTACAGTGCATCCCACCCTTTACTACTAAAAATGGGTCTCGCAAGGAGACTCTTTGGTAGGAGTACAAACTCCTGTGTTTAGTTTCGTATATTGTGGTGTAAGTT
>JAHZNP010001760.1:0-14766 GCA_020615345.1 Triops cancriformis | reverse complement strand
AACTTCTGATTGGTTTTCAGTCACGTGGTCAATCGAAGTCCTTCAAGATTGTTATCGTTCTTGTAACACATCGATTATTAACAAAGTGAATTTTAATACTGATCCCATGAAACAATTACCGATTCGAAAAGCAGCATTTGCTTACGATTTACTACACATGGTTACATTCGAAGAGACGTTTTTCTAGTCATCTTTTGTTTATAAGTGGAATTTCACCTGTCAATATATGGTATTATGATAAATAGAAGTGAAGATATCGATACAAAAGCATAAGTATCGATGTTCGTTTGAACCTCACTCTTCATGTTTCCCACTGTGAGAAAGTCGTTGGCCGAGCATTTATGTCCAACCTCCTGCTCTCAGGGGACTAGCCTGCGGCTTCGAAAAGTGGTCACAGAAGTTCCATAAGGGAGAGTCTCCATGTTCCCTCTGTATACTCTGTGGGAAAACCAATGGAGTTCGCGGTGCCACCTATCGGTGAAAGGTTTGGCTCCCCCGTGACCTTAAACAAACAAGGTTTGTGCTTTCTTCTATTAGTATCGTTAGAAAAACATTTTTATTGACAAGTTGTAATGCTATCGATATGTTTTTATTAAAGGCATCGATGTGTTTCTTCCAGCCAATATATGCCCAAACAAACTATTCGTATTCTCCCTCCTTTCTTACGGCCGTGCGCTCTGATTGGTAAAAATGACATACGTCATAGGAGAAAGCAAGCACCGTAAACCCCGCCTATTGACCCAACCTTGTATCCATGAACCTTGTATCACTATTGCCTTCCTAAAACCCGCGCCAGCAGCACTACAGCCATCTCCTGCTGCACGACTGAACGAACCACTACAGATCCCCACATCCTCCGTTTCCCCGTTTCCACTACAAGACGTTAAAAGACGCCTTTTAGGAGCCGAATCCTACCAATTGCGCCGGGACGTAGAGCCATCTCTTGGTAAAGGGAAAGTAGCAAATGTACATGGATTTGCCGGGATTTCATGGTATGCTGAAAAAAGGTTTACTTGACGCTTTTCGGAGCGTGTAGCGCTCCCGTCGCTGCCTTTTAGGAGCCAACTTAGCCAACTTGGGAACTGTAATGAAAGATATGCATGAAATGAACACCTAAAGTATTGTACAAAAAATACAATAAACATTTATATGAATACAAGCATATTATTTCAGTTATTTTCTCGCTTTTTGTCGATAAATTACCCTGTCTATGGTTTTCCGTTTTATTTTTCCTTTAATCTCATTATGTAATAATAGAGAAACGTATTCACAACTATTCTAATCTAACACACCTATTCACATGTATTACGAATCAATTTCGCATATGTGAAAGCTGGCAGGGAAATTCTCGCAAATTGAACTATTCCCTTAGCAGCGAGTAATTCCTTCAGTGGCATCCTACCTTCTTTTCACCACCAAGACACAACTACGCGTGATAGTGAACAACTATCTTGGGTAATTTATCGGCGAAGAGCTCCTAAAAGGCGTCAAGTAAACCTTTTTTCAGCATACCCTGAAATCCCGGCAAGCGCGCCACAGAAGTGTTGGCGGCCACATGACGAAGCTTTTAGCAGGCTGGTTTTCTGTGGCTCCTAAAAGGCGTCAATTAATGGCATCAGTTTCCACTTGCCCCGCTTGCTCGACAGGTCGCTTGTCGTCTCGTTTTCTGTTTACGTGGCTTCACACAATTACGATGGAGCGGTTCAGGAAAGCGACCGTAATCAGTAGGTACCCAAATTAGTAAGTTTGTCCTGCCGCATCGTCCGAAAGCTGCTTTTCAGTGCGAGCAGTCTGTGATTCTGTGGGGTTCAAACACAAAAATTATGACGAGTGCAAATTCAAATACAGATCTCCCTCTTGATCGGAGAAAAATTAACGGCTTATTAGCCGCAATAGTATACGGCGTAGGGTCCACCTCAATGGCATTTCTTAACAAAATAGTTCTTAACAAGTACGAGTTCGATTTCCCCTTTTTCATCATGACGTGTCAGGTAACAGACATTTAGTAAACCTTTAACGTGCATAAAATTACAATTTGTTTCGCTTAAAATAGATGATCGTAACAGCATCCATGCTACGTGTGGTCGCTACCCTCGGTTTTGCCAAAGTCACAGCAATCAATTGGCAGCGGTGCAAAGGTTTCATGCTCCCTTCACTTTTCTACGCCCTCCACGCTATATTGAGCCTCTCCGCGCTCAGCGGTAACTAAGAACCTTTTTGGAATAGGAAAAATAATTCCTCTTCACTTTACGCAGCGATGAATATTCCCATGTATGGTACGCTTAAACGTACAACACCTTTAGTAAACCTTGCGTTAGCAGTCTGTTTGCTAAAGAAAAAACCCCCGTCAGCTATGGTAATCATTTCCGTACTGGTCATCACCTTCGGCTGTTTGATTGCGGGTAGTTTCCTAAATTTTCCCTTTTCAAGTAATCTCTACTATAATGCGTTTGAAAAGGTTTTGGAGACCTAACATTTGACGCTACGGCTTATGCGTATTGCTTTGCAAGCGTCTTCGCTCAAGCCTTCTACCAAACTTTAGTCCAGCATGCAGCTGAGGAGTCTAGAAACGCTCTCGATGCAACGTTTCTTAACAGCATCAACACTTTTCCCTTATTCTTTGTGGCATTCTTTGCCTTTGGAGAATGGGAAGGCATGTTACATGCAAAGCATGTTAAAGGTACATTGGAGATTAAAAATAGAAGCTGTTAAGTTAATTGAATTCCTGTTTTTGTCCCTTTTTCAGATTTAGGGTTTCAGTGCACATTTTTCCTGCTTTCCGTCATGGGAGCTATGTTGAATTACTTGTTGTTCTTATGCACCATGTTAAACTCCGCTTTAACAACCAGTCTGGTAGGTGTGGCTAAGAGCGTTGTCCAAACTGGACTGGGACTTGTACTTCTTGGAGGAATAGTTTATCATCCCCTGAACATCGGCGGTATTATATTTAATTATTTTATAGACATTATTAGTAAAGCCTTTTCTGTTTTAGGAATTGTTCTAAATACTTTGGGAGGATTTATGTATACGTACGCCAAGTATAGAGAAAGGGGTTCACCTCAACCACGACGCAATACCAAAACACCAGTGCCTTGCGCATAATGCTGCGTACTTGTTTGCTTTTCTTTGTTTTGACTATAGAAAGACAGTTCGTTAGCGGTTCAAACGAATTTTCACTGTATTTAATAACAATATCTATAATAATTTGCAGCTCTATGGGAAGGAATATTTGACAAGACAAGGGGCTAAAAAGATTATAACGCTGTTAAGCCTTTACAAAGGAATGTGTGCTTTCACCACAGTCACCAAGTTTCTCATTTCTGACGGCTTTTTATTTTTAAAATCGTCTCACTCGCACTTGTCTTTGACCGTTGCCATGATCAAATTCGTTTGATGAATTAAGTACATTGCGCTAATGAAAACGGCATTCGGCCTAGTGAAAGAGAACATAATCAAAAATACAGAATGCAAAAGCCCAAAGTTAGTTAAAAAACAATACTTGTGGTTAGTTCATTCGACAAACAAAGTGAAATCACGAAACTTACTGCCCTTCCCGGAAATATTCTTTAAGCGTCGTGCTAAATCGCTTGGAATATTTCACAAATTCGCGTTTCCGCTGCTCTAAAGCTTGTTTCCCAGTTGTACCAGGAATATATGCCGACACATCGTTGACAGCATCCAACAACTTCTTAATTGCACTCGCGATTTCTCTGTGAACAGGTCAAATCATTATTCAAGTTTACATTAAAGGGAGAGCACGACAACCGTAAAAGGAGCTGAATATTTTATACTTGATAGTTTCTAAGAAGGCTTTCCGGTCTGTAATTTCATCAGGAATGCGACTCAGAATCTTTTTCAAAGCTGCCGATTTTTTGTTCAATTCTTGGAACGCTTCTTCGGAGCGACTAGAGCGATATTCAACTAAAATAGGGAGATAGTTTAATTTTACGGTGATACATTAAACAAATAAACAGTGTACACAATTTACAATCTTGTTCTGCTGCTGGGCCTTGTAGTCTTAGCAAGCTTTCGTGTAGATTGACAGCCAAATCCGCTCGTCGTATTAACCCCATAACTAAATCATGGTTAAATCCAGGATGGGCCGATTCTACTTTACTTAACGCAGCTCGCAGGGTTTGTGAAGCTGCCACATCCCGCTTTTCTAACTGTAAAAAAAATAAAATACAAATAAATAAATCGAAAGACACAACAACTGACACATTCCGTGAACATTACACAACTAAACTATAAACCATATTTAAATATTTTTACATGAACCCAAACAGCACTGAGTAAACTGGGGGAGGTGCTCATTGCTTACGTCTCACTCACTGCGTTTTATTAACCTTGTTTCAGCAAAGCCGGTTGCAGACTGGTACTTTAGCGATCACTATTTGAACCAGGACTTGTTTTGCCGGTTCTTTTTACTCCCAATGTTCAAGAGAAACTAAGAAGAAATGAGGCTAAAGGGCTCGTTGCCATGTCACGCGCTTATTAGGCGACGAAGTTACGCTTTGCGTGGCGAAAGGGTTCTGGTTTGGTTAGTGAAGAAAGTGAGAGACGAATATAGGTACACAATTTTGGGTTAACAGCGTTAAGTAAACGTTCAATTCAGAAGTGCAGCCTTTGTTTCACGATCCATTACTTTTTACCATAAACTAGCACAATTAACTAAAAGACTCGGTTAATTAGCCGTCATGTGTTCGTCAATACGAAGAACAGAATAGTGTAAGCGGTCCTTTAGCTTAATCGGAAATGAGAGCAGAAGACACTGTCAGCCAAATCTGCTCGTCGTGTTTAAATTTCTTCCCTAGGTTAGGTGAGGCTTCTGTTGTTGCAGAATGACAACCCAATTTAACAACACTGCGATCGAAAAGTCGCAGCTAGCAGGTTAAATTGGTAGTATTTTCCATCCCATAGAACCTTGACATTTGCGCATTGTAGTGTCTCGATTGAATAAATTTTAAAACAGCTTGCTAGTCCCTTTAATTCAACTGCCCATCGTTTGCCAAATGACATCGGCGTTTTGTCCGTAACCGTCACTACCAAAAACATCTACCAATTAGTCAAATAAGGAAACTGAAATTTTCGTTCTTCCCATTTCAACAAATGAAGTGCCAAAGGTGGCAGCTTTGCTTCTACGCATTAATACGTAGTGAAGTTTCTGTATACTGATTCAATTCACCTTATTGTCGATAAAAAAACAGCTGAAAGAGACCTTAAAAGATAGTCCTACTGTGTTGACTATTATTGGAGACATAGTAAAAGGCTCTACTGCACACTATTTCTAAAGTATTAACATGTAAAATAAAGTGAAGCAAAGAATACTTACGTTGGCTAATACGGGACGTATCAATATTGGCAGCATTAAAGACGAAACAGGAGTTTCATCGCCCATGGTCATCCTTAGCTTGTTTGTGATGTTCACAAGTTAAGAAGAAATGAAGGAGAGAACACTTGTTCAAAGCAACTAATTAATATCCCGTTGTTGATTCCGTTTATAGCCAAAGGCGATGAGCAGCAACAAAAGGAAAACTTTCCCTCCGTGCATGAAAGTATTTAAGCAATTTTGGCCTTGTCGAAAATATATTGAAATTATTTACTAAGCTTCTTTCGCATAAAAGTTTGCAACATAATTTTGTGAGAATTTAGGGAACAACTAGTACAAATCAGATTGATACGCATGTTCTGGAAAGAAGGGAAGCTTTCCCTTCAGGATACTGGTACAATAGAAGGGGAAGGTGAGCAGTGGTTTCCGGCTCGAGTCTGATAAAAGCAGAGGAAAAAAAAGACCAAGCGACCTTTGAAATTTTGCGTAATTCAACTTAGTGGTGATATATAATTTAGTGTTAGTCTAGTATGTCTTCGAATTTAAACATGAAGAAGCAAGAGGATAGAAACGTCAAAACTTTAAGAGAGTTAGCCGCATTGCCGCAAAACAAACACTGTTTTGACTGCAATCAACGAGGACCAACTTACGTGAATACCACCGTTGGGTCGTTCGTATGCATTTCTTGCTCAGGCAAACTGTAAGCTGTCTTGTCTTAATATTAGAATCAACTTTTAGGAATATACAAACTTCCTATTGTAACTTATTATTTTTCTAGGAGGGGTTTGACCCCTCCTCATCGAGTCAAGTCCATTTCAATGGCCAGTTTCCTACCCGAAGAGATCGAGCTGTTAAAAAGCAGAGGCAATGAAGTAATTAGCGAAGTTCGAGTAATAAAAGTTCGAATATAATGTACTAATTTCTAGTACTGTCAACGAATTTGGATGGGCCATTACGATTCGAAATCTGGCTTTGTTTACGACACCAAAGACGTACAGAAATTCAAAGATTTCTTAGCAGAAAAATATGAGAAGAAACGGTAACATTTTGCTAAAAAAAGAATTGATTTAATTGATTTATATTAGGTGGTATGTTGAACCTTCTGTAGTCTTAAAAAGCGCACCAGTTCAGCAATCTCAGTCTACTCAACCTACATTGGCCACCAAGTCATCCACAGAAACGAAACCTTTAAGCAGTCTCTTAGGAAACCATACGAGACCTCTTGTCGTTGCATCTTCGTCGCTTACCACTAATACGGTAGTAATTCATTATATTTTGCATTATTTACGTATTATAAATGGAATTATTTAAATGAAACTATGCAATTTACCGTCTTCTCGTATTTAAAAAAATGCAAGCATTCTAAACGAAATATATCACATGTTTCCTCTTACGATTACAAAATAAACAAGCGCAATCCCGTTTAATATTTTCATTAGAATGTCACAACAATCACGTGTTTATAGAAAATTGAGTTTTTACGACAAGGTTTGTGATCTGTAGATTCACAAGGAAGTGTCCCGTGAAATACGAAAAGACCTTAATTTAAAATAAGTAGTTCAGAATCTGTCGTTGAGCTCTGCGTACTTCACAATCATAAGCCGAGTTGCGCGATATTGCATACTTTTTTCTCAGTGGGACAGACGGTCATATCTTACTTCGATTTTAATAGATTCCTTGGGTCAAATTTGCAGGGGAATAATAAAGTCATTTGGTTTACAGAAAGTTCGCTATATCAGATTGAGATAGGAAGCTTTAGAGTAAAAGCTTTTAACCGGAACCTGTGGAACTCCTTTGAAACTAACGTTTCTATGTAAACGGTATGCATTATAATTTCTTTGGGTGAGCTTGAAAAATGCAAAAGGCGATTAGTATATTGTTTTTCTCGACTATATGAGTACTTCGGTTCTGACAGTATTCTGGTTTCGTTTCCCCTCAATACCAAGTTTATTTTTGTGTTTGCTGTATTCTATTTTCAGAATGAGTCCAGTAAAGGCAAATTCTCCAACGCTTCTTCCGCCGACCTTTTAGCGGACTTGTTAGCTGGAGACACTTTTACGATTGCTTCTCAAGCTAATACTTTTTCCCATCCGTCGTCTACCGTTACGCTTTCTCAACCCTCTTTTGCTAATTTTGATAACAATCCAGCTCTGTTTGGTAACCCACTAACAAGTTTTCCTCCTTCTCAAGCGCTTACTAAACAACCCCCTTCTGCACTCTCAAACCAAGGTCCGCCTGTGGCCAATTTGCCTACTCCAAAAGTTCACAGCAGTCACTGTAGCCCAGCCAAAGCAGTACCAGCCGGATATAATACAGCCAATCAAAATGGTGTTCCCAGAGAGGACAAATACGCAGCTTTGAAAGACTTGGATTCACTTTTCGGCACACCCACGCCCTCCGCCCCAATTCAGTCCGTTTTCAACGGAAATCCTAAACCTCAAAGTCAAAATGAAAGCGACTGGTCAGCCAATTTCTCAACGGCATGGAATAACTCGTCGTCTCCGAGCCGTAGCAACGTTACTTCTGTTTCGGCCACGTCAATTCCGTGTG
Source organism: Triops cancriformis (assembly GCA_020615345.1). Taxonomy (NCBI): domain Eukaryota; kingdom Metazoa; phylum Arthropoda; class Branchiopoda; order Notostraca; family Triopsidae; genus Triops; species Triops cancriformis. The sequence continues at coordinate 6,887 of JAHZNP010001760.1, read as the reverse complement.
CTAATACTCCTTGGGGTGGAAGTCAGGGTCCAGTGGCAGGAGTTTTTGGTACTCCACCGACGCAAAGTAATATTGGCAATGCCAATCCGTTTGTAAGCACTGGTGAGCGTTTTTGTTACGTTTTCATTTTCGGTTTTTACTTTCCTTGCTGGTGCTTGTTAGTTTATGTAGCATTCGTTCATTTTAAATCGTTATCAATTAATGTACTCGTCCGAAAATAGTGAATGTTAGTGCTTGGCCGGGAACGCATTCCGTTGTTAGCAATCCGTTTGGGACTAATGCAAATATGGGGGGATTTCCTCAGTCAGGTATGCCAAGCGTACCATTGGAGAAGTGGGAAAAGGAATTAGTATTTTTTTTACACCATTTAGTGTCGTTTCCTACTTTCCCGGTGCCTGGAGGATATAACGGAATACCGAAAGGGACTGCGGTTAATGGACCATGGGGAGTTCCTACAGGTTCACCGATTCAAGGATATAACGCAAACCCGTCTGCTTCCTCAGCCAACTACAACGGCGGAATAAACAAAGGATGGGGAACGCCTATTACTAGCAATCCATTTTTGGTAAAAATTTAATAACGCTTTGCATAAACTAGCTAATCGTTTGATTTTATGCGTGATCACTAGATTTCATCGCCAGTAATTCTAAATGAATAGGCAAACAATAAGCAATTAAAAGATTTTGCGGTGTTTGTGACGATTCTTGTAATTGTTCCGTGTTAGTGAAAATCTGTATTATATTTAGCATTCAACACTTTTGCTCATTACCCAGTAAAGATTGGTATGATAAAATAGAGCTACGTTTAATAACGTACGTTTATTTACAAATATAAACCTTAGATAGTTTTCTCCTTTACGACAGCAGTGTCCTTGCAATTGGCACTCAGACTAAACAGAGTAGATTGAATCCTTTCAACAGAAAATTGTATTAATTCACTAAACAATTAGTTGAGCAAATTCGGAAAGGTGTGAAATTTAGTTAAAATTTCCATAACTTTTTATTCTTACACCTGTTGAAAACTTAACATTGAAGGGGTGAAATTACAGAGAAACCTTTTTCAAGTTTAACTTTACATAGTATTCCTCAAATATAGTGAAAAATCGACCAAAGCAATTAGTCTTGTTCTAATCACACGGTACTGAGCAATAAGAAACGTTTGTATTGGGAGAGCATTGCCATGGTGTACCGATTATTCCAAAGATGACCAGAGCGGTGCTTGCGCAGCTTCTTGGAACTACTATAGGTCCGTTGCTCTCGTTGGATTTTTTAAGTGCAACGTTAGTTAGCGGTTTCGCTATTATAGTTTGTGTCGAAATCTTGAAACTATTGATTTATTACGGTATTGTCAATTCACAAGTATAATTTTCCTTCAGAAGCCAAAAAGTATTCTTAAATAAGAAATTGTATATACGTATTCTTGTATCTTCACTTATATAACAACTTGTCTCTATAAATTCCCGAAAACAATCCACTGTTCCGTAAGAAAACGTGAGGAAATATTTGATACCGTAGCACTAATAGCATAAAGTGTCAAATGTATGAAAGGACCGTTTCTGCATTATTCTATAAAGTTTTGTGTTTTTTAGGGAGGATTTCCGACGCAAAATGTGCCTCCAGTTCATACAAACAATCCTTTTCTGTAATGCGTGGACATTGCCCAATGACTCGCAAAAGTAGGGAAGAACGCTTGCGAAGAACAGATGTGATAGTTAGCTGGAGAACATTCCGGGTAGGTTTAACGTTCGTTTCTCGCCGTGTTCCATAATTTTTTTTCCATGATTTCTTCTGCACTTCGAGGTGAAGAGAACAGAAGAAAGTTTTGTACGGCAAATTCTTTTTTTTTGCTTCCAACCCCAATCTTTGTAAGATTTCCTATGTTAACGCCTTCATTTCTTTAACTGCGTTTCTAGTCATGGCAACAATGGTTTTGTTCGTTTGCGCCCCCTCCCTTTGCATAAATACTTTTTAATATAACTTGGTCAGAAGACAAAAAAAGATTCCGTATATTCTCCCCTTTCCGTCAAAGATTTCCCGTTGCTTGTTTTTACTGTAAGCGCCCATACTGTTGTTCAAAGATTAACTGTATACCGTTACTTCCATGTTAACACGTTCGTTTAGCCTAGTGCCTTATGGAACAAAATTGCGATATTGCTTAGTTTTCTAATTGGTATCGGGAAGGTTAAAAAGAAAAATACGTTCTTTGGATTTTGTTTTATTTCTTTCCAAAATACTTTGGTGCGGAAAATGATAGGTAGGACACGTGTACACACTTAATGAGCAATGCGAAATTATATTTCGTTTACTATGCACGCGTTTCTACGAAAAAAGTTAACATTGCTTAAATAGAGTATTGGGTTAAAAGCTAAGTCTTCATTCCTGAGTATGCAGCTATGAAGTTGAGTAGCTTAAGATTTTGCGTCGAACTGATCGCAAAACATAATCTGTCATTGCGCAGTGGTATGAAATAGCATGGTAGTAAATCTTAAATCGCACCGTGGTAAAAAAGTGAGTTGTGAGGAATGATCTTTTGCTTGAAAATGGACGTAGTGCACAGCTTCGCATCTTGTAATAAAAAAAACAGTAGCTGAAATTATCCTCATAATCATAATTGGTCACATGATCCAGTTGCGCTAGTGAATGGGATTTCTCCGCTTATTCAACGATGAATTTAAACTGTCGAAGCTGAGCGTAGTTACATGAACATTTTCAAACGCAAAAGACGTGAGTGCTAATTATAGGGCCAGGTAGGGCCCTAAAGATTTCTGATTTAGGCGCCCGCACGGGATAATATATATTACTCTAGGATGCTTTTTCGGCCTTATCACACGGGCTTATGGCGGAACGTTTATTTTTTTTATCGTAGAGGTTTGTAGATTGACTTAAAACTTCGCACAACGCTAAAGGGACGTCCTGTAAATAATTTTGCGATTTTTTAAGCATCCGTTTATTTTTGGCTAGTTAAAAGTAAATGATTTATGAACTTGAACTTGGTCGAAAAGGAGCGACCCCTCGACCAAAGTGTGCTACTTGGGCTATCCAACGATTTAAAGGCGGGGGACATGCTTAATTTCACAAAAGTCTTGCGAAACAGAACGAACTTATAGTCTTTTGCCTTAACGAGGTACGACATGCGTAGGCTTTCATGTAGAGCGAGTGATTTTGCATTACCAAGAGTTGGAAGGTAACGTGAGAGGGAGCTGTGGTGCGGGGTGATTTCGCGCATTAAGTTGACGAGCCGATGTCGATTTTTTTTTGTATTGGGGCCGTGCAGTCACAGACGTTGATCGTCACTGGACCCGCAACCGTGGCTGACAGCGTAAGGAGCAACAAAAACTGGTACATCCAAGGGCGGAGTGGTTAGGTTATCAGCCTAGCTAATATTATTATTATTATAATTAACATTGAAGTATTATTTGGAGGCTGTTTTTAAGGTTGGAATCTAATTGGCGGTCATAGTTTGCTTCTGTCCTGCAATAGTCGTTGCGGAGTCGTAATTTGGGCGGGATCTGTCGTGGTGTATGAAAAATTGGGCTTGTGGTAGGAGCGGCTGGAGGTCGGTGTAGAACGTCTGCGTATGACGGACTACTTGTTGAGGGGGCAATTATTTGTGCGGATTGCGTGTTATGGGTTGTGCGGGATTTGTTTGGACATGGTGGTGGTGGGGGGTATGTGCAGCGCGGCCTTTTGTCGGATTGTGCTTCCGTGTCCATACATATATCGGATTCAAATTAAGGCTTCAGGCGGTTTATGTGTACTGTTCACGGAAAGTCGAGTAAGGTCGCCGTGACTGGCAACGGATTTGCGGTAATTCGGTAGGGTCCGGTCCATCTTTTGTCTAGTTTTCGGGACAGGCCCGGTTTAGTTGCAGGTTTACTAAGGTAGACCTTGTCTCCGACTTGGAAATGGCAAGTTCGCGCGCGTCTGTCATAATTTCTTTTTTGTGCTAAACGGGCTGTTTCTGAATGTGTTTTTCTAGTGCCCATGCTTCGTGTAATCTTCGTGTTAGCATCTGTCTGTTGTCGGCATTGTTGGTTAGTTGTGGTTACGGTGGCGCCATAATGGAGTCTAATGGTAACGCCGGGTCCCTGACGTAGAGCAAGTAGAAGGGCGAATCCAAAGTAGACGGTTGTACGGAGCTACGGTACATTAATAAGAGGAACGGTATATGGTCGTCCCAATCCGTGTGAGTATCGTTACATGGTGAGAAATCATATCTGCTAGTGTTTTATTGAAACGTTCCGTCAATCCGTCACATTGAGGGTGGTACGGAGTTTTTTGCTTGTCTGTTAAGGAAATCGCAGACATCGTGAACTAAGTCGGAAATGAAATTAGGTCCTTGGTCGGACAGCAAATATCTTTGTGTTCCGTGCCTGACTATAACTTGTTCACAAAATACTTTAGCGATCGTAGCTGATTTCTGGTCTGGGAGCGCGAATGCCTCTTGGCCATTTGGTTAAACAGTCGGCGAAGACAAAAATGTAGCGATTTCCATTGTGTGTGTCAGGAAGCGGCCCCAGTTTGTCGACGGCAATGCGTTCGAAAGGACAATTTGCAACCGGTATAGGTATTAATGGGGCTTTCGGAGTTTGGATTGGGGATTTCCTTGTGTTGCATGAAATACAGGATTTAGTATATTTTTTTCACATCTGAGTACAGACCGTTCCAGTAAAATGTGATATTTGATTTTATTGTAAGTTTTCTGAAGCGCAAGGTGACCTGCTGTTTTGATGTCGTGCAGGCTAGCTAGGATGTGGATACGGACTGATTTTGGTACGACGGGGAGGGGGTAAGCCTGCGTTTGTCATGCATGCATGGTCGGAGCTTGCAGAGTAAGTTGTCATGGTTAATGAAATATTCGGAAGTCCAGGAACGGTTCGAAGGGCGGGAGGCGCCATTTATGTAGGGGCCTCTGGCTAGTAGGGAATTAAGTATTAGGATGTTCACTAAGTCCGTGCGGATTTTTACCCAAAAGTAGAAAACAAAAATTATCTGTACGTAAATAATTTTATTCAATAATGTAAGCACCGTTCTGTTCAATGACCTTCGCCGAACGCTTCGGAAAATCAAGAACACCCCTCTCCCAGAAAGTCTTCGGCTTTTCTGCAAAAAACTGGTCGACGTCAGAAATAGTACGAGACCGACTTTTCTCGAGACCGAGACAAGACCGAGACCGGTCGTAAGTTTTCAAGACCAAGACAAGGCCGAGACCGCAGCATTCGAGACCAAGACAAAGACGAGACCGACAAGAAAAAATCTGAGACCAAAGACCGGTCTCGAGACCAAGACCTGTCTTGATTTTTATTGTAAAAGATTGACATTTGTTATAAAAGAAGATAATTCCATAAGAAACTAATTATTTATTTATACAATAATATTTCTTTACATAATAACAGTTAAGCTAAGACATAAATAGTTTAGTAAAAAAAACTTATATAGTGACATATTAAAAACCTACATATAACGTACTTAAATATAACTTATATATACATATATAAAACTTATATATAACATACCTAATATATGTAGAAGTTGTTCCGGAGGCCTCACGAAGGTCTTTACGAGGTGAACAAAATTTACACGTAGTAACACATTCGGCCTTACCGAATCGTATAAAAGAATCTTTATGTCCGAACTCGATGACCGAAGGTATTTTTGTTGGGTCGGTTTTGACTTCCATTTTCGCTTGATGTTGGACTAGGACTGAACTTCTTTGATACGTTGGGCTGTATACGCAATTGAGTGAAATAAGGGTAGTTTAAGGATATTATAAGATTATTTTCGTACATATTTACGAACGAGCATTTTCCTAAAATTATGAGAAATACCAACGCCTTTCACTTCGCAATTAAAGCTCCTATCTAAGATAACACCTATAAGCGTTTATTGGACCTTGGATTAGAAAGTGAACGAGTCACTTGGGCATTACGAAATGGAACTAAGTAAACTCGAAAGTGCGAACAGTTCCGCTTATATTAATTCCCACCATGTTCTTTGAAATCGAGACCAAGGCATCGAGACCAAGACCAAGACCATGATAGGATTTTCGAGACCAAGACCGAGACCAACAAACCTTTTTTTTCTTTCGAGACAAGACCAAAACCGAGACCTTCATACCCTCGAGATCGGTCTGGAGACCAAGACAAAGTCTCGATGTCCCATCTCTGGTCGACGTGCTCTGTAATGGCCTCTAGATTGGCGAACTTTTTATCCGAAGGGAATGCTGAAGGGACCGAAAAAGTTGGCAGTCTAACGGAACAAGGTCACGGCCATAGGGTGGGTGTGGCAAATACCCCAAGAAAACTCCAACAACTTTTTTCGTGTTACCAAATATACAGGGTGGCCCGAAAGTCCTATAACACCTGGGTTCTTTTGCCTGTAAAAAAAAGTTGCATGAGAAAAAAATCGGTGACGCCTGTTTAACATTCAGGACTCATCCCGGCATGTGACCGGGACAGTTGCCATCTTGCGGACCCTTAGGGAACCGCAACAATGAAAAAAAAGTCAGACGACTTTCGCTTCCAATTTTCAGTTTATTCAGAAAAATCGTATTTTATTGGTCTAAGACATCAGTATGAGATCCACCGTGATCCCTGCAAAGGAGAATACGACGCCATGTTCTCTGGTTTGCATTTTTGAGCATTCTTGGGGTCACTTCTTTAAAGACGTCCCGAATAGCATTTTCAGCACGTCGTTAGAAGAATACCGGCGCTTTTGCACCTTCTCCTTCACAAAGCCCCACAAAGCATTGTCTGGAGTGGTAAGATCTGGGCTTCGTGGTGGCCAAGGCAATGGTGCAGGTGACTGATTTGTTCCCCGTCCAATCCAACGATTTGGAAAACTTTCGTCGAGCCAGTCACGGACGGACACCGCAAAATGTGCAGGCGC